>PVIA01002258.1:0-220861 GCA_004024845.1 Tonatia bakeri
TCACAGTCTGACCCCACCCCATGGCACAGTACCATACTATGGAAACAGCAACCATTCAAGTAAAAACAGGGGGTGGGGTGGTAAAAAATAGTGTATATGAATTTCCTTGTAGATGCCTACTGTTTTTGGAGCTATCCCTAGGAACTGGTGCCATAGTGGCTAATGTTCTGGAGGGGTTCTGGGCGGCTGGTAAAAGGGGACTGGAGGGACTTTTCTCTACACTGTTCTCTTTCCATTCTCACCCCATGAATAGGATACATTATCTATTCAAAGATAGCTTTTAAGAGTTTACCTCCCTCTCCTGATTAACCCTTTCGTATCATAGACTAAGGCCCACGACTCTCACTCTCAAATTTACTTCCCCTTCGGCATTTCGAACGCACTCCTCTGGGTTTCTGTGTAGGTCGGTTTGGGCTGCTGTCGCAAAGCAGCACAAATCGAGCGCTTACACACAACGAGCACTCGTTTCTCGCAGTTCTGGAGGCTGGGAAGCCCGTGGCCACGGTGCAGGCAGATTCAGCGTCTAGTGGGAAGCCGCTCTTTCGCTGGGCGTCGGGTGGCAGAAGGGACCAGCGGGCTCCCGGCCTCCTTCCTAAGGTGCTGATCCCACCCACGGGGCTCCAGCTCGAGATCTGCTCACTTCCCAGAGGCCCAGCCTCCAAACACTATCACAACGGAGGTTAGGATGCCATCGTAGGAAACTGGGGGACACAGACATCCAGACCGCAGCAGTTTCCTGCCTGCACCCACCACCACCCTCCTCTCGGAATTCAGTTATGTAGACTGAGATACCCTGTCTCCCAGCAGGAAAGAATGTCTTTCTCTTTAAGGAAAGGTAAGAGAACAGAACTTGGATGAACAGGACTTCACTTTGGGCAGTCTAGGAAAGAGATAAAGTCTTTGAACAATTACACATTAATAATTTCAGCCTTGACACAATAGCAGCATCATAATATAAAAAAATCCAAATTTCCAAAATCAGGAGATATATCAAATAATGGTATAACCATACACTGGAACACCTTGCAACCATTACAAATGCTGGTATAAATTTATAAGATGTCATTCAAATACAAAGTATTTAACTATAAAGAAAACATTTTAAACAAAAAGACTAAGGAAAAATACCCATGAACACTTTCTGAAAAAAAAAATGACAAGAGAATCCTGACAACAGAAATCAAAATAAAGAATTCTAGGATGGCCCTGGCTGGCATAGCTCAGTGAATTGAGCATGGGCTGCAAACCAAAGGGTTGCTGGTTCGATTCCCAATCAGGGCACATGCCTGGGTTTCAGGCCAGGTCCCCACTGGGTGTCACTTCAGAGTCAACCATACATTGATATTTCTCTCTGTCTCCTTCTCCCTCCCTTCTCCTCTTTCTAAAAATAAATAAAATTTAAAAAACAAGCTTTATGAAAAAAAGAATTCTAGGAAGAAGGGGAAATGATGGTGAGCAGTAATTTCATTCAAATACAGGAAAAATATACTAACTATTGTGTGAAAATTAAACAAAGTATGAATATTCTACCTTGTCAATGTAAAAATAATAATGTAACTAAGGTAAAAGAAATTAGGGAATTAAAGGAAAGAAGTGGGAGGAACTTTCTAAGTGCTAATGTTTGTGTCTTCCATGACGAGGAGTCAGCGGACACTTCTTATATTTGAAATGGGATGCTTTTAAAAAACACACGGACTCTAACCTCAATGTTTTTCTCATTATCTTTTCTGAATTTAAAAGAAATAATGTTTCTCACGGCCAACAAACATTTGAGATTCCACACATTCTTCAATTTAATTTCACTTAATACAATTAATTTTGTTATTGACTTTAGAGAGAGGAGGAGAGAGAAAGAGAAACACCGACCTGTTGCTCCACTTAGTGGCGCATTCACTGGTTCGCTTTGTACGCACCAGGGATCAAAGCCATGACCTTGGCACATCAGGATGACACTAACCAACTGAGCTACCCGGTCAGGATAACATTTTTCACTTTTCAAAGGTATGATTATGATGATCTTATTTTTATAGAGTAGGCTCTTCCTTCATTCATTTAATAAATATTTATTGGGCCCCTACTCTGGGACAAACACAGCTGTAGGTGCTGAAAACACAGCAGTAAACAGAACAGACGAACTCCTACCCCTGCAGAAATTCTATACCGCAGCTGTTCCCGGGGGAAACAATGCAGTAATTAATGAGTAACAACACCAGAGTAAACCCCACACTTTGTGCACTCACGACTGTAAACCTACTTTTGCCACATCCTGCAGTCTAGAATTTTTCTTCCGTAATTTCTTTTTCTTCCTTTCTTCCCTTTCTCCTTCCTTTCTTACTAACTACCCCCCTTTCTATCCATGTATCCTATTACCCATGGATACAAAGAGCTCTACAGTGATAGTTCTCTAACGTTAACAATTGTTATTTCAGGAGATAGAATTTCGGATGATTTTTTAAAATTTTGTTATTCTTTCAATGACAGTACATAAAAAAGGCTATTACAAGCAAATCGATTTTTTACAAAGCAACTGGAAAGCAAGACAGTGAAAAGACAAAATGTAAACCACTCTTTAAAAATATTTATTTCTGTGTAATTGTCAAATATTTCAGAAAAAGTACCGAAAAAGTATAACAGCAATATATCTAATACTGATATTTAGCAGACACTAATATTGTGCCACGCTGGTTTCAGACTTTTACCTTAACAATAAAACATTGCAGAAACAGCTAAAGCCCCACTCTCCTCCCCTTCCCCCAGCTACAGACGCAGCCACTGTTCTGAGGATAATGTTGACCGTGACTATGGATATCTTTGGATTCAAAAACAAAGATATGGTTAATCCGTGTGTTGAAAATTTATGTACAATGTTTTCTTCCTTTTGAAATTTTATAATGCAACATTTTTCTGAAATTTATCTAAGTTACACACGTAGTCACAGTTCATCATTCCTTTCATTCATATGTGTGAAATATCATTGCATGAATAAACCCCAGGTTTTAGAATTTCTTCCCTACCAAGGAGCCTGTGGGTCCAGCAATCCAATTCCTCTTTTGTAATTTATAATATGTTTTCCGTTGCACAATGCAGACCCATTTACCTATGTCATTTTCCAAAAGCTCTCTGAGTAGCCTTAAGCTTTCTCATAATTGTTTGGGGAAACTGTCCAAACAATTTCTCCGTATTACTCAGACTCTTTACTACCTGATAAAAGTGAATTACACAATGTGTGTTCACTTATCTTCAAAAACAGTATTAAATGTGAAATATAGAAGTATTATTTATGGCACCTTTAGTCCTACGAGGGAGAGTCATTTCTAATACACTACCAAAAGGTTCTCATTACCTACATCTTATTGAATTTTAGACAAGACATAAAATACTGAAGGTCCCTGCCCATTGCTTAAGAAACTGAAGTCTCCTTAACCGTGAAACAGACGAATACTGGGTGGCGTGTGCCTCAGAGACAGGCCGAGCTGGCGCAGAAGCAGAGAAAAAAGAGACTCTGAGTTAGCAAGACAATACCCGGAGCTGCCGGACTGCACGCACTGCCTCGTGACTAAGAAAACCTTAGGGAAAAACTCCTGCAGGCGAGGCGGGCATAGAGCAAACACTGAACAGTCTGGAATACTGGCAATGAGACCACTGTGACACAGGTAGATGTGGCTGGGGAGAGGGAAAGACCGGCACCTGGATTCCAGAATCGGGCCCTATGTCATCTCACTCGCCAGGTCCCTGAGCATTCATCTGTCCCGCAACTGGTTAGAAAGGGTCATTAAGAAACTCGTAGGTTGATCTCATCTCATATACTTTTCGAGTCCAACGCCTTAACCACTCGGCCACTGTGACTTCTGATCTCATCTCATATACTTTTCAAAACTTGTTCATATTCTTTCACTTGAAACCCTAAATACTCCTCTGTCTTACATGATGAGGTATCATTATTTCGATTTTATAGAGGGGGAAAATGACATAATAAGAGAGTAGCATATAAAAAAAATCAATGATAAAGCCAGCAATGGACTCCACTGACTTCTAGAGCACATTTATTCTGCTAACAGCAAAGATTTCTTCTTTAAAAAAACAGATTATAAAAAACTACACTTTTTGCCCTGGCTGGTGTAACTCAGTGGATTGAGCGCGGGCTGCAAACCAAAGCATTGCAGGTTCTATTCCCAGTCAGGGCACATGCCTGGGTTGCAGGCCACAGCCCCCAGCAACCCCGCACATTGATGTTTCTCTCTCTCTCTCTTTCTCCCTCCCTTCCCTCTCTAAAAAAAATATAAATAAATAAAATCTTAAAAAAATATAGCAGTCAGTTATTAAAAAAAAAAAACTACACTTTTGTGAATACCAGTTGAGTGACTTTCAAATTAAATTTATGAGCTAATTAGCTTTTTCACTATAGAGGTATTCTTTGCTGTTAGAGGTATTTTTATGCTTTTTATTTTTTATCAAACAATCTCGATTCAGGGTAACTTTAATTTATTCTATTAAAACTACTCCAATGACTTTTGTTTGTTTCTAAAAATTAAATCCACACTCAGGAAATGTGTACTTTTACTATTTTTTTTAATTTATGAATATCAGAAAGTAAAATCAGTCAAAAGACAGATGGCATACATTTCACCGACTAAGGCTAAGATCTTCAACATATAAAAAGATAAACAATTCAATGGGGAAAATGGGGAGAGATCATGAACTTCCCGTTCAAACGAAAGGAAATACAAGTCACTTTTAGACGTATGAAAAGATGCCCATAATTACAAAAATGAAATTTAACGTAAGTTTCTGTTTCTCACATATCAGATTAGCAAAAATCTGGACGTTTGAAGTCTGTTTAGGAGGGAGTGGGGGACAGGCAGGTTCAGGCAACGAAGTAGAGACTTGTGAAGACAGCAACACCTACCAAAAACCTTCACGTGCTTCGACACATCTCCAAGAATTAATTTATTCTAGAGAAAAAGTACCACTTTTCCAAATAACATGCACACTAAGATATTCTCTGCAATGTGGACTATCATAGCAAAACTCCAGAAACAACCTAAATATCCACTGATGGGCAATTAATTCAATATATTAAGGTTATTTATATGCTTTATATGTTTTCAAATCTCTTTCACGTCTGGCTTCACAGAAGATAGCTGGACTCCCCTGTCTGGTTCTGCAATCAATCTGTTGCAATATCACACATCATGTGGCTTTTTCAAAACTCCAATACACACTTGTGAAAAAAATGAGAATGAAAATAGCAAATACTGTCTTTGACTTATTATAAAAATAGTTTCGACTTCACAGACCCCTGAAAGGGTCCTCGGGACACAAGAGGTCTCCAAACTGCGCTGGGAGCACCACGTACTCTCACCAGTCCTGTGAGGCGAACACGGAAACTTGGGCACATGGGGAATGAATGAGTCACTCGCCACCGCAGGCCAGGGCTGGAACTCAGGCGGTCAGATTCCAGACCCCAGGCAGCCCCAGGCAGACAGGTGGGAAACTGCGGGCTCAGTTCATAGTATTGTACATAGTGAGGAAAATCCACTGGCTGCCAGGCAGTCACAGCACCAGACCCCGCGCTGTCCACTGTAACAGAACTCCCATTAACTCTTCCCCGTGTGCAAAGCAGATGTAAGGGGAAGGGACAGTAGAATGGTGATGTGCTGACTTTTGCCTTATTTTGCTCTCTGGTCTCAAACTATTCTGTGTTTCCTGTCCTCCGTTCTCAATCTACCACTATTCATGTCTTTCATTATTCTATATTCTTTTGTTTGGCTTCTTTCCATTGTTTTACCTGGGAAGTATATCATTGCTTAAGCATTGTTAATCTTTCTGTGTCGTATCCCACTCATGGCTTGATAACACATACCGATTTATTTTAAAAGAAAATTCTATTCATTCACTCTACAAAAATTTACTGAACACCAAACTTGTGTCTAACACTAAAGCAACAGTACTGTGTATCTGACTCACAGAACTGAGCGTCGATAGGTTGGAATAGGCAATGTAGATATATTCTTTTCACCAGACTATAAAGAATGAGAAAGAGTATTGATATGAAACAACAGTTAGCAAAAAGATCTTTTATAGGACACAGCAAAATAAATACTTTAATTAGAATGATAAATCCAAGGAACGTAAAAAGGAGACAAAAGAGGCCTCTTCCATTTATGAGTTATATCACTAATCCAGAATGACAGCAAAGAAAATATTTCCGAACCTCACATCCACTGTATTATTCGCCTCATGGTCAAACACTTCAAAAGCCTCTTTGATTTTTCTGTGCAATTCTGCTACTTCTAGCTCTGAAAAAGACAAAGGAAATAATAATTATTTTACTTTAATTTTGAATTCAACGCAAAAAAATTCAATAAACTATAGGAATTCTCAATGAGGAAGAACATGCAGAACTCTTTCCTCATTGTCTTAATGTATCATTTTAGCACATGTAACTTCCTCTGGCGACATCAAGGAATGGAACAAACTTTTTTTAAACCTTTTTACTGAGTCATAATACACATCCAAGTTAGTACCAAAGGGGCACTAATCTTAAACACATAGCTGCATGAGTTTTCACACGTGTATTCAGTCATGGAGCCACTGCCCGGATCAAGATACAGACCATTTCCAGCCCGGCCTATCCTCTGCCTCAAGAGGTTTGGGCCAAGTGCTAGCCCAAAAGGTGGGAGAATCCAGTGCCACCAACACTGACTGCCGAGCACTGGTGTGCCCACCTGCCTGGCCTTTTCCACCCCTGAGGAGGAACGAAGTTGAGGGGCCGGGGGCATACAAGAGCAACATGTGACAGACACTCCCTCAAAGGGCTTTCAAACTAATATGAGACTAAGACTTAGGTATATGAAGCAATTAAAAACTCATCTATTTAATAAATATTTATTGAGGTCCTACTATGTGCCAGATGCTATTCTAGGTGCTAAGGTTACAGCAAGGAGCAAAGTAGACAAAAATCCCACCTCTGTGGGATTTCTTATTGGGGGAGATACATACGCTTACACATACCTGGTAAAAGACACCGAGTAAGTCACACGGTGCCGGGAAAAATAAAGCCAAGAAGGGACCGAGAGAGTGCTGGGGGTGTCGGTGGAGGAAAAGGGTAGTGTGACAGTTTGGGAAGTCCTCCTTCACAGTAAGGAGACATCTGTGCAGACCTGAAGGAGGGGAAAGAGCCCACCCTTTAAACATCTGCAGGAAGAGTTTTTAGGCAGACAGAACAGAAAAGCAGAATGGTGAGAAGTAAGGAAGGGAGGATGCGAGCTTGGGGATGCAGGACAGATGCTGTAAGAGCTCCGTGGGCTACGTTAGGGATTTCATCTTTTACTTCTGATGACATGAGAAACCACCGCAGGGCTCTCAGCAGTAATGCAACATGGCCTGGCTTATCCTCATGCTGACTGTTGTGTTGAGAACATACTGGGAAGGAACAAGGGGGGAACCAAAGAGACCAGCTAGGAAGCTACTGCAGTATTCCAGGTGAGAGACCGATGGTGGCTTGAGCCAGGTGGTACCAGTGGAAGTGGTGACAAATGACAGAACTTCTGATACATATTCTGAAGGGCAGAGCGAGGAAGACTTGCCGATAGATTTGATGTAAGGTGGAGAGAGAAAGAAAGGGGTTGAGGTTGACTCTACGGTGTTTGAATTTTTAAAAATTAATCAAGTCCCAAGATTTGTTCTTCAAATAGTGAGTATAATAGGACACCCAAAAGAGAAAGATTAAGAATGAGTTTAGATCATTCTTTTAATTATAAATTCTATCAAATTATAGAAAATGGGGAAAATGTCAACTAACTCATATCCTCTTTATCCTAACATAAGCACTATCATTTTGCTGTATTTTCCTCTAATCTTCCTTCATACACAACCTTTGATCTAAAGCATTTAATAACCACATTCATTCATTCAACAAAAACTCACTGAATAAACACTGTATCAGGTCCAGTGTCAGGTGCTGTGTCTGCATTTACAACCCTAGAGGAATCTCATTTTTAGGGACAGAAGAAAACCACTGAAGTTCGGGAAGGCCTGTGCACTGGCCCAAGACCACAGAGTTACTAAGTGGCAGAGCTGGACTGAACCTAGATATTTCTGACTTGTGGGATCCTGCTCTCTCTCAGCCACCACCCCACCTAACTGGTTTGAAAACTACAACTCCTAACGACTTCACTCAAGTATTATATTTTTCTAGGATGCAACATAATCTACATAACCTTCCATTCTCAATAGTGCCAAAGAAAGATATCACAATTATTGGTATTAATTTTTCATGGCAGTGAGTAACTTCTGCTGATTTAGCAAGTGAAAGTGAATGTCATTTAATGCCACACTTCTTGGATTATGAATGAGGCTGAGTGATGACCCACAGGCTTGCTCGCACCTCTGTTCCCTGCGTCATGTACTGTCTGCTCACTTCTCCCGCAGCTCACTCTCCCTACCTCTGCGACTTTCTAAATGGACTTCGCTCAGGTTGGAGTCTTGGCTCTAAATTCCCTCGGAGCCAGAATCCCGGGACCAAGGTGGCTGAACTGAGGCCCAGTCGTCAGTCACCTTTGGGTGCCATGTTGCCGCTGACAGTACTAACTGCAGTCCATTATGTCTTCCGTAATTCTTATTACCACATGACAGATTGAGATTTTATACAAAGTTTGAGAAACTTCCATGAAGTGTTTGGCTGATGACACATTTAGGTTAGTAGGAAAATAAAAATCAATTAAAGGCCACAGAATTGAGAGCTAAAAGAGAATTTAGATGTCATTTGGCCCTTTCCACAAGTGAAGAAATCCCCTCTGAAACATGCCTATGCCGTCACGGGCCAGGGTCTGGTCTCCTGTTCTCTGCCGTAAGGAAAACCACTTTTGTCTTTAAAAAGCGCTGTGCTGACTATGGCCGCCACGAGTGAAACGTGTTTACTGCAGTCTTAAAATATTTTTAAAGATCCATACGCAGTTTCCCTTCACCAGACAAAAAGTCTTATATAAACTTAAGTCTTGACTAGTCAGTCATGTGAATAGAAATGTAAGTAAAGCCGTAATTCACAATTGTGCTCTGGAAATAATCAATTTCTTGCTACAGACCACATTTAAACTATAACCGTAACATAGATGAGAAACTGGTTGATAATCCAAGTAATTCTATCTAATCCATGGTTACATCCAATTCAAAATCAGTAATATTATCTAAAAATATTAAATAAAGCTAAAATTGATATATAGGTTTTCAATAATGTATATGCAATTTGGCAAGCTTGGAGAAAAATATTAGCAATAATACATTTATTTTCACAGAACTGTCATGTTCAGCAGGTGTTCTAGAAAATGTTACTTTTTATAGAGTGCCCATTAGTGAAAAACAAAGTGACCATATGTGGAAATAAGCACTTTACAAAAGGGTCAGATCGTGAAATAATACCAGAAATACTAGTTAACAAACACATTTTACAACAAAACCACTGCAATACCTGGCTTATTTCAGACTATCTTAGGTATTTTAAAGTATGTTGTATACTGACTGCAGGTTTACCAATATTGATAAAATAAGAATCTTAGAGGTATTTTCTGGGTTAAACAGGAACACTTTGCAGTTACTGTGTACCCTCCTTTCCCCATGCATTCTTATGGGCGTTTACTAGATACTAATTCTTAAGCACGCTTTTAAAAACAATATCCTTTATATTAATTTGGTCAATTTTTTCTCTCCCTTAAAAATAGTTCAAAATAATAAAAAGCAAAATTGCACTACAATGCAGTTTCAGGGAAAAATAAACTCTAAAAAGCATGAGGAAAAGTTCAAGTTTTTGCTTCTTAACTTCCTTATAATGGGAAGTAGCTATGAGAGAGCGCAAGGTGGGACAGTCTGGAGATCATTAAGGGTGTTGTTGTAAAACACATGAAAGGAATTTGGATTTCATCCCAAGGGCAACAGATAGCAGGCAAAGATTTACAAAGTAGGGAGTATCTGTCTGGGTAGCTCTGCAATGCAGGAAGATCACTCTTGCTGCTATGAGGGCAATCGCGGCCGGAGCCAAGGGATCGTTAGGGACTCACAGTGATCCTGAGAAGGGGACGAATGCACCCCCTGCACTCCACGCTCCCCATAGCACTGTAACTGCTCCTCTGCTCCCCTCCACCCCACCAGACTGCACATTCAGCAACGTCAGAGGCCTCATCTCGTCTGGTCACCACTGTGTCCCCAGGCCTTCAGCAGAGCAAACATAAGGTGGGCATTGAGTGCTCAGTAAAGTCCAAGAGCGTGGTATGCTCCCCGAAACAAGCCAGCCAGAGAAAGACCAGTACCGTACAATTTCACTGACACGTGGAATCTGCGGAACAGAACAAACAAAACAGAAACAGACTCCCAGATACAGAGGACGGCTGTCAGAGAACACACACTGGGGCCAGGGGCTGTGTGAAACAGGCGAGGGGATTAAGAAAACGAAAGACCTCATAGACACAGACCGCAGTGTGGTGATTACCAGAGGGAGAAAGGGGGTGGGCGCAGGCAGAAGAGGGGAGATGGGGGGTCACTGTGAAGAAGGGAGACTTGACTTTGGGTGGTGAACGTACAATATACAGATAATGTGTTATATAATCGTACACTTGAAACCTATATAATTTTATTAACCAATGTAACCCCAATAAATTCAATGTAAAAAATGAATAAATAAGTAAATAAATAAACAAACCGTACAGATGCTAAACCATAAGCATCTCACACTACGGCCCAAGCAAGTTTCTAGCCTTGCCCTCCCAAGCCCTGTAACAACAGACACACGCCACCATGTTCAGCCACGTTTGAGAACTCAAACACAGCAATCCCACAATTCTTGCCTGGAAAGAATGAAGATGGCGGTGAGGATGAAATAGTCCAGGTGATTTCAGATGGTGCTACCAAAATAAGTTTGTTACTAACTGAAGGCCTACGGTGAGACGGTTAAAGGAAAGGCCGTGTTTGCTTCATTTATTAGTTTATTCATTAATTCATTCGATTAACGACTGTGTCGAGTCCCAGCTGTATACTGGGCAATGTGCTCTTCAGAGCACTTGTGAACAATGCAGTGCACAAGCTCTGGACTCCCTGTTCAGATCCCAGCTCTGCCAGGTGGCGGTGACCTCGTGCAAGTTACTTAACCTCTCTGTGCCACAGTGCCCAGTCCATAGAATGGACCTAATGGTAGTTACCTATCTCTTAGGGCTATCATGGGCATTGACTATCATATGGCATACAGTGAACACTCAAAAACCTAAGTTACTTTTATTATGTTAAATTGGGAATTTGTTTGGAGATTGCCTTTACATTGTACCCAAAAATGTGAAAGAAAGATGGGCATATTAACTACATTTCCATGATGGGTGTGGGGAACAGTTTTGAAATAAGAAATTTAACGCATGTAGTGTATGTCAGGTTAAGTGTTTTATATAGCCCTGGCTGATGTGGCTCAGTGGTTCAGTGCCTGCCTGCGAACTGAAGGGTCGCAGGTTCAATTCCCAGTCATGGCACATGCATGGCACGTGCATGGCACTTTTTCTCTCTCCCTTCCCCACTCTCTAAAGATAAATAAATAAAACCTTGTTTTAAAAAAGTGTTTTATGTACATGATTCTACTAAATATTTAAAAGCTAAAGTTCTGGAATCAAGCAAAATTGGCTAGATCCTGAAGCTCTTACTAGTTTCAGCAAATCACCAACTCTCCCTCAGGCTCAGCTGTCTCTCCCATGAAGATGGGATGGTGATGAGGACAACAGCCACCTTCCGGGCTGCTGTGAGATTGAAGGGAACCATGCACGTTCAGACCCTCATGCGCAGAAGTACTCGCAAGATGCAAGTTGCTCTAATTACGTCTCACAACAAATTACCCGGATTAGGCATTAGTATCCTATCCTTATCTAAGAGATAAGGTTATTGAAGCCTAGAAAGTTAAATAAATGACTTGAAAACAAATAAACAGTAAATGGCAAACTGAAGATTCAAGCCCAAGTCTGTATGGCTTCAAAGATTCTATTCTTTTAAACTACATTACTCTGCCTCTCATTGCTTTTTTATGAAGTGCTTAGATTATAACTAAATATATATACAACTGACTTGACTTTCAAGATTGATATATCTATAATTCATTAAAAAGCTTTGAATCTTTGAAATGTTTACATTGTAAGTTTCATATTACTTGTATATGCAGTAGTTGAAAAAAAAATACCCAAAGAACTGCCTCATTTCACATTAAATATATGGCACATGATAAAATAGGACTCAGGGATCCTAAATTTTTGTTTCCTACTCAAGATAATTGCTCCAACTATGGCCAGTTTTATAGACCACTTTTAGTATGTTACTACCATGGGGTCTTAAAAATTATAGATCATGCGATAATACCAAAGTAAGGGTTCTAACCAGACATAAGGGTTTGCAAGCAAGTCTTATTTTATTACATTTCTGCTTACCCACTCTCAGGGAACATTTATAACAACTATAAAAAGCAAACAAACAAAAAACAGTAAAAATCGACCCAAAACTTTAGTGAACAGAATTAGGTTGATTTTCATTCTTTACAGAGATAACTTAGTGAGGAATAAAGCAAAAGAAAAATAGAATGAACAGAAAAATCAAAATCAGGGACACAGAGCTTGAACAGAAATCATATAAAATGGGGGGAGCGTATAAAATATACAAGAGACAGCACTTTTTTTTACTCAGGCAAAATACAACCACGTGAGAAATTTCCATATGAGTATGCTCCAAACCAAAAAGTCGAACTGAATCCTTATACAATTTTAAATTTTACTGTGTCATAATATACCAAAATCTTCCTGATACGTTTATCATCCTTTTAGCAGGAGAATTTGTTTTTACGGTATAAACAAGAATATACAAATTATTACAAAACCATTTCATGAATTTAATGCAGACACTACACACTCCGGTAGTCATCACACTTGGACCACCAAATCCACTTGTCTAGCTTTCAGCCCTTTTCTCACCGAAGCGACAACCCTGTGCTTCCACTGCACAGCTCACCTCCCCCAGACTCAGACTCCCCCAACGCACACCAGCATTCCGGTGTTCCATCAGACCCCTCCTTCATCGCATTCAGATGGAGGGCCCTCGGTTTACACTTGCCTGTGGGCCATCTCCTCATGCCACCAGTGCTCTTTATTTTTATTTTCTAATCCTCACTCAAGGACTCGGTCACTGATTTCAGAGAGAGGAAGGGGCAGAGAGAGGGGGAGAGAACACACTGATGTGAGCAACCCCGATCGGACGCCTCCCATACATGCCCCCACCGGGGATCGAACCGGTAACCTAGGTATGTGCCCTGGCCGAGGATCAAACCCACAGACTTTGGTGTATGGGACAACTCTCCAACCCACTGGGCCACCCAGCCAGAGCTACGCCCCCAGTTCTAAAATATGCTCATACTTGAAGACTTTGTTGACTGATTTCTGCACCACTGACTGATTCTCTTTATTCCCTTAGATACCATTCTTAGATCCCAGATATTAAAATGTCAAACCAAAATCTGACAAATGGCCATACTTGCAAATAACATTCAATAATACTTCTTGAATGGAAGATGACTCTGCAGAAGACGTGGCATAATGGGTGAAAGCTGGACTGTTAAGGGTGAAGCAGCAATGAAGAAAATGAGAAGAAATATGTCTTGCACTGATTGAAACCTAGCACTGACTATACAGTAGGCCCCTTATCCATGGTTTTGCTTTCCACAGTTCAGTGCCCACAGTCAACTGCATCCGAAAATATCACGTGGAGAATTCCAGAAATAAACAGTTCACAAGTTTTAGACTGGCCACTGTTCTGACCATCCCAACGGACTCTTCCACTGTCCCGCCTCATCCCACGCAAGGAATGATTCGTCCCTTGGTCCAGCATCTGCAGCTCCCCCGCCTGCCAGTCACTAGGTAGCTGTCTAGGTTATCAGACCAACGGCCCAGGTGCTTGTATTCGAGTCACCATCATTTCACTTACGAATGGCCTGCAAGCGCAAGAGCAGCGATGTTGGCAATTCACACATGCCAAAGAGAAGCCTTGAAGTGTTTCCTTCAAGTGACAAGGTGAAAGTTCTCAACCAAATAAAGAAAGAAAAAAAATCGTATGCTGTGGTTGCTAAGATCCACAGGAAAAACAAATCTGCCCATTAAATTGTGAGAACGATAAAGAAGTTTGTGCTAGTTTTGCTGTTTCACCTCAAACTGCAAAAGTTACGGCCACAGCGTAAGTGCTTAATTAAGACAGAAAAGGCATTAAACTTCATCATAGGTATGTGTGTATAAGAAAAACATAGTAAATAGAAGGTTGTAAGTGTTTGGTAATATCTACTGGAGGTCTTGGAAACCATCCCCCAACAGGTAAGGGAGGACTACCGTAACGGTTTCTTTAAAGAATTCAGCAAGGAGAAAGAGGAAACACACAATTGAAAGGTTGGTAGGACTAAGAGAAAAATTTTTAAAAATTGGAGAACGTTTAAAGGCAAGAAGGAAGAAATCAGTCAAGACAGAAATCCGCAAATACAAATGATCTTATTGTCTACAGTCTTGCACCTCCAGCTTCCTCCTTCACACTGTTCCCAAAGCAGTGTGCCTAAAAATACACACCTGGGTACACCAGATTCCAGCTCGAAGCCCTTCGGAAATGCCCCACCACATCAGGGTCAAGCCAAATGTCCTTAGCAACACAACGCACGGCAAAGTGCCTCCACCTACAAATAGTCCTGTTCGTCAGTATCCTGCATAGGGCTGTGAACCTGTATTTGTACCACCTCGCACCTCAGGGGGCGTGATGAGTGGCCACGTTTGGGAATCGCTGCATTTATACAACAGGGGAGTTTAAAGAACAGCAGGCTTCGCACCAGGAACAACCCAAAACACAAATCCCTGCTCTAACCTTTACCAACTAAGTAGGCTTGGGCAAGTTATTTAGTTTCCCTCAGGATCAAAGATACTTTTCTTTTCTGGAATGAGAATAATACCCTACTCACAGAACACTAAGTATTAACCAAGATGCATATAAAATACTTTCAATATGTATGCAAACATATGCTAACTATGAATGTAAACATTCCATGTTAACTGTTAATAACAAACCACCCACCTTCCCCGCCCCCCATTCCCTACCTTTGCTCATGCTGCTCTCTCAAGCTGGTACTCTCCCCTCATTTTTTCGCTGCTGACTTCTAAACCTTTAAGACGCTGCTCCTGTGACCTCTTCCACCAAGCCTCCACCCTCACACACCCTAGTCTTCCTCCTCTCATCCTTTAGGCTGGGCCAAGTATCCACCCTCGGGGATGACCCAGCACCCTGTGTTTCCTTCTCTCCATTCCCACAACATTTACTGAACACCTGGGACGTACCAGGCACTGAGGGCGCTGCAGAGAACAAAACTGATGTGCGGGCATGCTAGTGAAAAATAAGATATTTTAAAAATTACATAAGCAGTTTTGATTGTGGTCAAGTCATTGCACTGCAATCAACTATTTGTGTCTGCTTTTCCCCACTAAATACTAAGTCCTTCAAAGCTACATCAAGTTCATTTTTACATCTCTGGCATTGAACAATGCCTTGGCATGAAAGGGATATTAATAAGTAATCTTAACCAAAGAGATGAAAGGCTTAGTTAAGGAAGGAAAGTCCTGGAGAACACAAAAGTTGATGAGCTCAGGAATACAAATGAGAAAATCGGCCTTGAACGAGAGAAGGAACAGCTCTTCTACTAACGTAACTAAAGGAGGGTAGGAGTGTTGATGAAGTTATGTTTAAAGGCAACAAGTTGAGGGAGCTCAGGACTAATGTTTACCGTTTTTAAGGGTAGAAATCAAGATCACCTACTGAGAACAAGGAGGCTGACACTGGATCAGACAGCTTTAAGCAGACTCCCCCACCACCGGCAGCCGCAAGCCCGTGGGAGGCTAAAGGAGACACTCGGGATGCCTCCTCCTCTTCCTCTTCTTCTTCCTCCTCCCCCACCTCATCTTCTACCTCCCTCTCCTTCTGCTTTTCCTCTTCCTCTTTTCCTTCCTCACCTTTTCCTTGTTTTGGGGGGGTGTTTTTTGTTTGTTTGTTTTTGGCAACCAGGATCCAAACACTCCTCTTCTGAGGGAATCCCTATTGTGTACATTAGCTGAATGCAATGTCATCTCACTAAATAAGCCAGAGAATAGATCTTTCCTCTCCCAGTCTTCTGGTAGTAAAGGAACATGAATGCGACTCAGGCTCCGCCATTCAAATATTCTTGTGCTGGATTTTGAATTTTAAGAAGCTAATACAAAAATTAGGGACAGTTTTTTAATTACACATGAGGATGGCAAAGGCAATACATCAGGAATTTAGTAGTGAAAAACTAGCCAGGCTGTCCCTGTAGTATGACCTTAGCTGCAGTGCAGGCTGGTGCACCTCCTTGGCTCTGCTGCTAGTCCAGGCTCACTCTCTAGACTCCCTGTTGGCTTTGTGAGCTCCCTGTAATCTTTTAATAAACGCCTTTTCTACTTATGCTAGCCAGAATCTGTTTTATCTGACTGATAAATTGGGAGGGGAGAAGGGATAGAAGGATCAAAGAAACTAGAGGTCTTGATAAGATCCAACAGCAGGTATTGTATATGTGAGGCAGCAGAGCACCACTGGAAATCTGGGAAACAATGGTCAGTGGGCGGCATAAAAAAGTAAAGATTTCAAAGTGTCTCACGGGATCTAGCCATGAGAGTAAGATGCTGAAAAAGAATGGAAATGAAGGTCACTGAAGTTGAAAAGAATAAAGAATTGTAAAACTGGTGTTGGGCTACCTAGTCACTGAAGTCATCCAGAATGATGATGGGATTTGGAATGGACAGAACACTGATAATGTGTTCTTTGGCAGAAATGCCAAAGGCTTTGATCAGCAAAGGGTATGCAAAAGGGAGGCAGTGACAAAGAGAAAAGGTAAGAGAAACAAATTTCAAAGGAAGAATTTTTATATAAGAATGAAAGAGAAATAATTTGGAATTGGAGGTGGGCTGATTCAACGTTACTACTTGAAGACAGAGGGGCAGGGGAGAATGAATAGCCCTTACTCAAAAGGCACCAAAAGAAGTGGTATGCCAGGGAGAAAGCTGAGATTAAGTTAAGAAAAAGAGATGAGAGGGGTGTGCTATAAAAAGAGCATTTGTCAAGTGTATTTACATTAGAGTAAGTCTCAGGAACCAAAGGACTCCATACAAGTGGTGAGAAGAAAGCCAGTAGGAGGAAGAGGAAGGACAGGTAAAGAAGGCCAGAGCTATACAAAGAAGGGACTACAGGAAAATACAATGACCAGAGATGTCCGAATATGAAACAGAAGTCAAACTGTTGAACATAAGTATACAGAAGACACTGATCTTAAATACAAAGACAATAATCCGATAGAATATTTTTCTACTTTTTTACCTAAGGCCTGGGCTTCTAAGTCTTTTTTCCCAAACTTAGATTCAAATATAAGTTCTCTGGAGCATTCTTGATGAGTTGCTTGATCTCTTTAAGTTTCAGTTTGGGGTAGCTGCGCCTTTCAGGACTGTAAATCCCGAATGAACATGGGGCAGTCTGACACAGCACTTACAACCTGCACTAATAAATGCTCACTGGGCTACTAGATTCTTAAAGGCAGGAACACGCACACACCCTCCAGATGGCTCTCCGTGATTCCTGCCTCTTGCTTTTCCCACATATTTTAGTCCCCTTTCACGTTATACCAGGGCCAATGGTGTGACCAACACAATACAGCAAAAGTAACAGTACACCACTTGGGTAGTAGTAATACTAGAGAACACGGAGTTTTGGTACCTGAGCATGAGATGGTGCCGTAACAAATGCCTAAAAATGTGGGAGAGGGCTTAGGGTTGGGAAGTGCTGGCCTTTGAGGAGGCCGTAGGTCACAGCTTAAAGGAAAGTGAAGAAAATCACATTACAAACTGTGAAGGGGAATCCTTTTAATGAGTAGCAGAAAAAAATTGCTATTAACATGGACAGTAGGAAATATTCCTGATGAGTTAAGTAGTCTAGATAAAGAAATGTCTAGAAAAACTATTAAAGATGCACCTTCATTCCTTCTGGCTGCATGTAATAAAGGAGGAGAAAGATAGCCTAAAGGAAAAAGTGATTTTTTTAAAAAGCCAGGAATTGCTAGTTATGAAATTCCCTGCCACTCCAGATAGCAACAGATGCTAAGATAAGAAATGGCTTCTTGGCAAAAATTGAATTTGGGGCACTGGCAGGAAAACACAGTCTGAGCATGGGACAAAGTTAGGACTTTAGAAAGATCAAACATGGTGTCTCAGGGCACCAGTCAAATTAGCAAAAGAACCTCTTAGGACTGTAAGGGTGTGACTCAGAGATCTTACCAAACCACAGGGCTTCAGAGGAAGCCTAAAGTCTCTCAGCTGTCTCAGCAGAAGCCCAAAGTCGAGAATGGCTTGTCGCAAACAAACAAGTATATGTGGCTCTTGTCTAATAGACAGTAAGATTCATAGGAGACCCATGATGATTTTAAGAGAATTATATTTGCACCTCCAGCATGGACTGAAAGAGGATAAAGAGGCTGCAAAATAAACCAAAAAAAAAAAAACCCCACACAGTTGGACTCCCAAAAATTCTATTGGTAGTAAATAGGTTTAGAAAGCTGTTTAGCTAAAAACATGTACTATCTCTTATAAAAAGAATGGTGACACAGCAAGTAGAACCAAGAGCCAGAGGACAGAGCTAAAAGCCACCTGGGATCTTTCAGGGTGTTACGATGACCAAGTCCTACTCAAGAACCTTCCAATGTTTGCCCCACTGGACTTTATGGACCAGTGACTTCCGTGCACCTCCTGTTCCCCCCTTTTAATAGAAGTGTGCATAGAGGTCATCATTCACCTTTCCCACCACTGTATGTCGGGTGGCAGGTAGCTTGTCTTTAGTTCACATGTCTCCAGATTGCGGGAGGCTATACTCAAGGAGCTGTACTTACGTAACTACAGCCAAGGAAATTCATCCACACCTAGGCTTAACCTAGATGACACTCTGGATTTTTAGCTGACACTGTAATCGAACGAGACTTCGGTGACCTGGGGAAAGGGTGAGCGTATTCCACATGTGGGAGGGATGTGAAGCCCTGAGGGCGAAGGGAAAGCTGGGAGCCAGCTCCAGGAGGTGCCCATTACTCCCACCCCCTGGTACTCACACCACTGCAGAGCCGCCTCCAAGACTGGACTAGTGTTAGTCCATGTCATTAACAGGCTATGGCAAAAACAACAGTATGTCGTTTCTGAGATTAGGTTATACAAGATACTGTGGCTTCTGTCTTGATCTCTGTCTCAGTTTTTTGTATGATTCACTCTGGGGGAATGCCATGATACAAGGACACTCAAATGGCCCATGGAGAATCCATGTATCAAGAAACTGAGGCCTCCAAGCTCTGGCTGAGTAGGAGTAGCTCAACTTGTTAGAGCATCATCCTGATACGCCAGGTTGTGGGTTTGATCCCCGTCAGGGCACATACAAGAATTAACCAATAGATACATAAATAAGTGAAACAACAAATCACTGTTTTTCTCTTTGTTTCTCTCTCTCTCTTAAAACAAGGTGAGGGGGGAGAGAAACTGAGGCCTTTAGCCAATAACCAGCAAGGAACTGAGGCCTCCTACTAACAGCCGTGTGGGTGAGCCCAGATTTGTAAAAGATTCTGAGCTGGAATCACCCAGTAAAACTGTACCTTGAAACTGTGTGAGATAGTAAGTGTGTGTTGTTTTAAGCTGCTAGGTTTGGGGGTAACTGGTTTCAAAACAATAGTTATCTGATACAGGGGATGTGTCAAATCCATTCCTTTGTCTCTGCAACCTCAGTTTAACACATTCTGCCAAATCGGATTAGTTTTCCTCTCCCTGCCTTCTCTCATCTCAATTTGCCACGTTCTCAATTTTCTACAGAATTCAAGGTTTGAACAATTGTTTTGGAAGTATTATAAAGAAAACCCTTCCCTCACTAAACTTATATTTATTTGTGTTCCGCTGCTTCTGTTGTCTACACGTTGAGGGAAATGAGGTCCGACTGAGCTCTGAAAAGAGCTGGGTAGTTTCTGCCTTGTCATAGTTTGCTATTTTACTGTAAACAGGCTTTACAAATGTTAAGGAAAGGTTCTTGATGAAAAAAGTTTCACGCCTAAAAACAGAATGCAATCACAGACATGTCTATATAAAGATGTCTGTCATGTTGCAGTTTTCAACTCCCCATCAGCTATTCCTATCTCTGTATTTTTATGGTTTAAAAAACATAGGCACAAAGTCTGAAAGAACTTCTCTAAAAACCAGCTGATTTCTTCTTTAATTAACCAGTCCAGAAAGTTCATTCTAACACCTTTCTTTACTTTCTACATCATAAAAGCCAGGGAAAAAATTTTCCTTTTTTAAAAGGCTCAAGTTTCCCTATGAATTCGTATTTACTGATTTTAAAGAAATGTCAGGCCCTGGCTTGTGTGGCTCAGTGGATTGAGTGCTGGCCTGCAAACCAAAAGGTTGCCGGTTTGATTCCCAGTCAGGGAACACTGCGGGTATGTGAGAGTTTCTCTTATACATTGATGTTTCTCCCCCTCTCTCCTTCCCTTCCCTTCTCTCTAAAAATAAATATCAAGGTATTTATGTGGTTTTGTTAGAAATTTGTAGTGTCAATATAAAAGTTTAAAATTCCAGGTAATAGCATAATAGCATAACAAGCAGAGCCTGCCTATCACTAACTAAGTATTTGACCAAATAGCCCTTGCCTCCACTAGCCTATTTTCTCATCTGTAAAGTGAGAATAGCTCATAAAGTTGTGCTGAAGATTAAATGTGATAACATAAAGGGATTATCATAAAGTTGGTGCATAGTAAACAAGATCTCAGTAAATGCAATCAGAATGATAATGAGACTAATACCAAAAAATAAATTTTCTATTAGAAATTATTTTTTTAAAACTCAACAGGAAGAAAACTAACAACCAAGTTTTTCAACAGGCATTGCCCCCACCCCCCACACAGCTGTTCCCTGACTTAGGGTGGTTGGACATACGACTGTTCGACTTCGTGGTACATACACATACCAAGGAACCCTATTCAAGCCTAGGAAAAGATGGAATGCTCTACATGCAACAATACAGACAGATCTCAAGAACATCGTGCTAAACGAAATAAGTCAGAAAAAGTCAAGAACCACATGATTTCACTCATATGTGCAATATAAAACTGAAAGCAACAAATAAAAACAAGACAAACAAAAACCCCTAAACACACACAACAGTATAGATGTTACCAGAGGGAAAGGGGAGTGGGGGTTAGTAAAGGGCAAAGGGGGTCAATACATGGAAGACTTGACTTTGGGCGGTGAACACATGGTGCAACATACAGATGACGTGTCACAGAACTGCACACTTGAATCCTGTATAATTTAATTAACCACTGTCACCCCTATAAACTTAACTTTTAAAAAATAAATACAAGTAAATTAATATATCGATAAAAGTGCCTTTTTTAAGTGGTAAAGTCACAGAAGCAAGTTCTATCATTGTATAGTAATTTCTTTTTTTCCTTGAGTCCAAATTAATTCACTACCAAAGCCAACAATTTGACATATTAGTTTTTCTTTTCTTTTTTTTTTAAGATGTTATTTATTTATTTTTAGAGAGGGAAGGGAGGGAGGGAGAGAGAGAGAGAAACATCAGTGTGCGGTTGCTGGGGGACATGGCCTGCAACCTAGGCATGTGCCCTGACTGGGAATCGAACCTGCGATGCCTGGTTCGCAGCCCGCGCTCAATCCACTGAGCTACACCAGCCAGGGATGACATATTTGTTTTTCAACAATGGAAATGCTAAGGCTAAAAACTAGCCATTCTACCAAGTTAAAATCAAACTACAGAAAAAAGTTATATTTAACTTCAAAAGAAGAAATCAATAATAAATACAGAGAGCTATCAGAACCAAAATAAAAGTCAAATCCTTCAAGGTTATACAGAAGTTTTTAAACAAATAGTGCAGCTGAGTTTTTTTTCCCTAAAGCTAAGCTGTCTGTATACATATTTAAATATTTAACATGGTGCTCAAAACCCTACCTACAGAAATTAAGATAAAATAACAAGTCCCAAAAGGAATCCTTACCATGAGAACTGTTTAAAACACACACAAAGGAGGTAAGGAAATGCCCTGAAGGCTAATTAACTGTAAGCAGAGATATTGTTATTGCTGTGTCTGACCCAAGTAACACTGGCACCTATTCCAGACACGGTGTTAAAACACAGTCAACCCTGTTCCAGGCTTTTTGCGGGGAGGAGGAGGGAGCAGTTCTTAATAAATCCTTATTTTATAAACAACTTGCCTGGCTTAAAAATGAAATACTATATTCACACATCACCTACTTGTATGTTAATTTGTGCTTCCATTTGTCAAATGTTTATTGACAATCTACTACAAATATGTTCTAATTTAAAAAAGAAAAGAAACCAGCTATGGCGAAGCATTCACAGATGTGTTGAAACCAAGCAGGGTAAGTAGACAGCACTACAGAAGCACAAGGGTGGTGTCTACCCCCGTCCTGAGGGTGGAACTTGGGTAAAGAAAGGAAGAGTCAGAAGTTGAAAGGAACAGGTGTTAATTCATCCCTAATCCTCGCCTCCAAATCCCAAACCCAGCCACAAAGAAATTTAGAATCTCTGAACTCTAAAACCTCAGTCACTCCCTCTGTGGCCATCTAGCCCACAATACCACCATCACCTGCTCTGGCCGGCACGCTCCAATCTGCCATAGTGCAGACAGGTGACATTTTACAAACGTAAACCAAATTGTATTATATCCCTGACTAAAAAGTTTCAATGGCTTCCTCTCGCCCTCAAAGAGACGTCAGCTCCCCCTGACCTGGTGTCCAGTAGGCCTGGCCCCTGCCTCCTTCACAAACCTCCTTCACACCACACTTCACCCCTTCACTCCATTACAGGGACACGCCCTCACTCGATGCCTCTAGTAAGCCATGCGCCTTTATTGCTGTGCAAGCTTTTGAATTTGCACTTCCTTTTACTGAAAACTAGTAGGCTTTCAACAGAAAGAATGCCACATGCAAAGTCCCTGAAGTAAGAAAAAATTAAGTCAGGCTTCCCTCTTCTGGAACTGTGAACTTTTTTGAAGTACTTACCCCAAACGAAGCTAAAGAACTGTGTAGTTACGGTTCTCCCCTCTACAGTACTAGAACCTGCAAGAGGACAAGGCCCAAGTCTGGTTTTGCGCTCATGTCTGGCACAGTGCCTGACACAGTGGGCCATGATTGACAGCATGTATAGAGCTCCCACTACATGTGAAGCTCTGCCACACGCTTTACCGGCAAATGAAGTAGGCTCTGCTATATACACTCCTCGTCTGACACATGAAGAAGTTAGAACAGTGAGGTGCCTCGCCTAAAGTCGCTCAGCTCTCCGGCGGGGCTGGAATGTGGAAGTCCTTATGGACTTCCCACGGATTTCATGTTCTTAGCCACTCACTCGGCCGTACAATTGACTAAAGGAAGCCTGGGGTGAGGAACCAAATGCATTTTCATTGTGCAAACGGCAAGGTGTTCGCCATGATGGAGTGTACAAAGCCTGGAAGGTGGTACCAGACATGTGATCAGCAAAAGAAACTGGAGAAACCGAGCACCCTGCCGGCGCAGGCACATGCAGACAGACGCGGGCACCGCTCTAGGCTCAAGGGCACTAGAGAGACAGGACGGACTCAGTGCCACAGGCAGACCTGCAGGAAGCGCTGCGAACGGTGCTGCCGGCAACCGGGACGCGGACGCACGCGCAGGATGCGCTGCAGCATCCGATAAAGAGATTATCCGAGTTAATCATCACGGACTTTACATAAGAGACTATCTTTGTTTCTAGGAAATACACACCAAAGTATTAAGGCGTGAAGTGGCACAGTGTATATAACATATTCTCAAATGTTTCAAGTAAAAAACAAATATGTAGTGTTATATTACATATTACATCACAATGTTTTATACTACATGTGAGAGAATAATAAAAATGTGGCAAGATGTTGTTGAAATTAGTGAATTTGGGTAAAGGGAATGTGGGAATTCTCTATACTATTCCTGCGGGCCACGAAGTTTGAATTATCTCACAAAACGATGTTTTCAGTCACTAATGCTGAATAAGGTACAGGCCAAGAATGAAATGTCTGGACTTACGGTTTCAGAAGCAACACACTTCCGGATGAGGGCGGCCATGCAGTTGGGCCGTGGCAGTGGGGGACTGGGGTGTGATGGAGATAAGTCTTCCAAGTGAGGTAACATTTGACAGTTTCCCTCTCATTTCATTATACTGCAGTTTCACAAGAAATTTCATCTTATTTACTGATTTCAGCTGAAGTTTTTAACCTCTGAATTCCCTTTTACTTTTCTTTTGAAGATTTTAGTGCTTATACTAATTATAATGTATAGTGTTACCAATGCAAATCTTCTGACCAGTTAAAGAGGTGCGTAACTCCTCCTCATTGCTAAGGAAGATTTTAAAGAGAATTTCAGATCCCTGTTTCTTTGACATCTTATTAGACATACTACCACTTTTCAGGCTTATGATCTTGGGTCCTACTCAGAATATTTAATCTATTTAATATCTATGTGATACTATTGAATTTCATACAAATTTTAAAATTTCAGCAACTATATCAAGATTATAATAATAATTAGTATGGCACATTACTCTCTACCATCACCTGGGCCAGGTGTCCCTAAACCCTAAGCCTGTACGATTTCAAGTACGGAGCGTAAACCTCCAGTCATCCACACGGATGAAGGGGAAGTGATCGCCTGCTTACTGCAGGGGATGGGAGACCCGATCACTTGCCTTATGACTTTCACCCAAACCATCCTATATTGATACAGGATGTAAACTATGATATAAACTATCATGACTATCCTATATTCAGCCTCATTCCACACACACGCCTTCAGAGATGGCTGCTGCCCCCAATCCTGAGCCTTGCGGGATTTCACAGGTCCACCTGCTTTGCTTCTTTTCCGCCCCCTCCTCTACTGGCCTATGTTTGTTTCCTTTGGTTCCGCTGGGCTAGTTGCTACCCATCCACCCACTTAGTAATTTAGCATCTCTTCTCCTAATGTCTTTTTACAAACTACTATCATCTCCTCTCCTATTTAATTTATCCTTATAGGCCTATGTCTTATTTTATTCTTTTACTGTCATTTTAGTCAGGTTTCATGAAGGGTAAAAATAAATATGTGTGCTCAATCGCCATGCTCAAGTGGAAGTGCCATGCTAGCTTTTCAATGAAAAGGCTGGATTAGATAAGTGATTTCTAGTCTGAGTGCCTGCACATGTGACAGGGGTAGCTCTGAGCTCTTGTCAATATTTTTTAAAGGTTAGCAGAAAAAAAATAATAAAAAATAAAAAGTTAGCAGAGAAATACATTTACCCATAATAACCATGCAGGGTGACATTAACTTTCCTTACTCAATGTGTTGTTACTCCTGGTTCATTCAACAAATGTTTATAGTAACTAACTACATTCTCCACACTGAGACTTAGCAGTAAAGATCATAAACTGATTGGCAGTTGTGTCTCTTTGATTAATAAAAAAACTTTGGAAACAAACTAATGTCATTGGTACAAAAAGGACCAGAAGATACTCACAGAACTCAGAAATTAGACTATCCTCCAGTAGTAATTATTAAGGACCAACAGAGGGGAGAGTAAACGAAGTCATTTTTCCAAAGTGGGTAGAGGGTAGTGACCAAAATATCAAAAAATGACATTTTTTATAAATACTTATGAAAAAGTGCTTTAACAATATGTGAAAAGGCTGGATATAAAATTATATATAATATCACCTCAACTCTGTAAAACAAACACAATACAAATCTACCTAGGAAAAAACCTTAAAGGAAATACATTACAATGGTGAATGGTAACTTGTTAGAAATGCAAATTATCACACTAAAGCTTGAGATAACGAGACCCTGGGTAAATTTTCTTTTCTTCCTTAAATAAATGTCCACCTCATCTCCCCACGTGAGGCATGGAGGGCCACGGCATTGACTTTGGAGTCAGACTCGAGTGTGAGCCCTCACTTCGCCACTTGGCCACACAACTATGGTCATGCTGCTTTACCTGCCTTTCAACACTTCCAATATCTCACTCTGCTTTCTCCCGATTCACATGGCTTCTGACCAGTTTAGGTAAGGTCTCCCACTGCACCGCTGCCCCAGGCTTCTTCAGTGATTTTCGTGTTGTCTTTGGTTTCCTGCAGTTTGAATGTGATCTATCTGCCTAGGCATCGATTTTTCGGTGTTTACTCTGCTTGGTGTTGTCCTCTTATCTCCCTGGACCTGCTGCACTGTCGTTAATTTTGAAAATTCTTGGTCATTATTACTTCACGTATTTCTTCTGCTTTGTTCTTTCATGCCTTTCTTTCTTGCATCCCGATTATGTGTATTTTACACCTTTTCCAATTGCCTCACAGTTCTGGAAGGCCCTGTTCTTTGTTTTGTTTTGTTTTCATTCTTTTTCCTCTTTGCATTTCAGTTTGGGAAGTTCCTATTTTTGGTATCTTCAAGTTCAGTGATTCTTTCCTCGGTCAAGTTACATCTACTGATGGGTTCATCGAAGGCATTCTCCATTTCCATTAGAGTGCATTTGATTTATAACATTTCCTTCTGATTCTTTCTTAGAGTTTCCATCTCTCTGCTTACACTATCCATGTGTTCTTGTGTGTTGTCTACTTTTTTCCATTGGAGGCCTTAACATGTTAATCACAGCTTTCCACTTCTCTGATAATTCCAGAATATGTATCATATCTCTGAGTCTATCTCAGGGCTTGCTTATCTTCAGACTGTGCTGTTTGCCTTTTAGCATGCCCTCTAGTTTTTTGGGGAGCTGAACGTGATGCATCAGGCAATAGGACCTGAAATAGAAGGTCATTGGTGCGAGCCTTTACGTCTGTCTGCCTAGGAGTAGGGCTGTGTTTAATGTTTGCTGTAGCCGTAGGTACCAGATTCCTCTAAGAACTCCTTAAACAGAATCTGCACCAGTATAAGAGGAATAAATAGTAATGGAAAAAAATACAATACAATTAAAAAAAAAGAAGAATCTGCGCCTCACACATCTTTCAGCTGTAACCCACTGTCACTGTACCGTGGCTCTGTGCTGTGGCGGTAAGCTGTGGGTGAAGAGAGAAGCACTCTCTAATCTCATGTTTAAATTTCAGTCTTTCAGTGGACTTTTTTTTTTTTTTTTTTTGAAGAGAAACATCAATTTGTTGTTTCACACTGGTTGATTCTTTTATGTGCCCTGACCGGGGAATTGAACCTGCGACCTTGGTCTATCGGGGACAGCGCTCTAACCACCAAGCTGCCCAGCCTGGGTCGGACCTGTGTCTTTGTGCTGTGAGTATTTTTTAGCTTCTCCCCGCCCCTTTAGATGAGACAGGAATGCTTTAGGGAGCTGGAGTTGAGTCACTGTGGTATGTAGGATAGAGTTCTAAGAAAGTATTTCCTCCAGGCTAAATGTAGATAAGTAGAATGAGGCTGTGGTAAAGGCTCTTGGTTATGAAGAACACTCAGATTTCAGAAAGGTTACTTTGCCCCTTCACAGCTGCTACAGCTACAAGGTAGGTCTTTCCTGGCTCCTTACCAGAAAACCCAGTGGGTTTCCTAGAAGTAAAGCCCAAGGAAGTATGAGGGACCTTCTAAGACTACAGGCTCCCAAAGGTTCTCATACTTAGGATGGTCCACAAAGCCTCCAGCAATTTGCAGCCATGACCTAGCGTTACTTCCCGTTCATAGTGACAGAGGTGATGACTTCCAAACTCTTACCTGTCGGAGCTGAAAGTAGAAGTCCCTTTAACCACCCTGATAGCACACTCTGAGCCCCGTATTTCTTCCTTCACTTACAGGTGAAGGAGATTACTGTAACAGAGCTGTCTCACACGTGGAATTCAGTGAGGTCATTTAAGGTAAACATTCAGCCCAGGGCCTACCTCAGAGTAAGTGCTCATTAGACTGGGAACTCTTTGAAGTTCAGAGAAATTAAATGAGATGCCCAAGTAAAAGCAGGGAGAAAAGCAGGGTCCAAATTCAAGCCCTGGTCTTCAGACTCCTAATTTATTGCCTCATTTAAAAAATAAATTATTCTATCACACTCAATATCTATAAAATCCATATTAGAGGTTCACAAAGCATTGTCAAATACAGGATGTGGCAAACGTTTTCACAAATAGATAAGAATAATTTATAATTAGCATACAGATTTTAAAATATAATAGTTGCCCACTAAGTGGGTTATAAAACCTTTGTAGAAATGACATGAAAATAATGAGGTAAAAATAAATGCTCCTGAAAACCGAACCACCCTGACATCATATTCCCTGTCACCTGTCATCCTTACCCATTTACACACACAATTTCCGTATACTACTTTCAATGGCTACAGCACAAGTCAATACATTACAACTTATTGGCTTCCCCCATTTGCTGGACAAGAAGATTTTGTCCTTACTTTAGTCATTTTTGTGCTTGCTTTTTTCTTTTCAGAATGTACTTCTAAGGATAAAACACCCAGCAGTATATTAAAGAATCACAGCATGTAGATATTTTTTAATAGGAATTTCCCAATTGCCTTCCAAAAGTGATGCGCCATTTGTTTTTTCACTTTGGATATGCTCAGCATGTCCACTTGATTTTTTTTAATTGTGGTAAAATAGATATAACAAAAAATGAATCGCCTTAAAGGTTTGTAAGTGTACAATTTAGTAGTGTTAGTTAAGTCCATTCACATTATTGTGCAACAAATCTTCAGAATTCTTTTCATCTTGCAAGACCCAAACTCTATACTTCTTAAATGACTATTCCTTTTCCCCCTTCCCCTGGAAACTACCATTCTACTCTCTGTTCCTATGAATCTAACTACTCCAGGTACCTCGTATAAGTGAATTGTAGTGCTTGTCTTTCCGTGACTGGCTAAATTCACTTAGCATAATGTCTTCAAGGTTCATCCCTGTGGTAGCATATGTCAGAATTCCCTTCCTTTTTAAAGCAGAATAATATTTCATTGTATGTATATAATGCATTTTTTAATCCATACTTCCACTAATGAACACTTGAGCTGTTTCTACCTTTTGATTACAATAATGAACTTTGGGCATGCAAATATCTGTCTGGAGTCCCTGCTCTCAGTTATTTTGGGGGTAAACCCAGATGTGGAATTGCTGGATCACATGGCAATTCAGTATGTAATTTTCTGAGGAACTGCCACACTGTTTTCCTCAGCAGCTGCACCATTTTGCATTCCATCAACAATACACAAGGATTCCCGTTTTTCCATCTTTCCACACTTTTCACAGTAGCCAACATAACAGGTGTGAAGTGTTATCACCATGTCCATTTGATTTTTTTAAATTATGAGTGTTTGACAAGTTTTTATAGATTAGTCAAAGATATATTAAATCCAGTTCTTCTGCAAATTTTATTAATTCTGAATTAGATGAAGTAAATTAAGTTTCAACAAGCCCGTTTTCTTCATTTGGTCTCTGCCTAAAGGTTTATCAGTCTAAAGCAGGGACAAAACTTGTCAAATGGCCCCAAATATAGGTACAAATGCATCATATGTGATCAATAACTGGGAAGAGTCAAATTTGGGTTTTCCTTACCCCTGAGACTCCATGTCACACACTGACCAATACCTACTCCCCAAATGCAGCGAGCACTCGCCTGCCTGCTTACTCAGCACTTCCGTTAGTGTCAGACATTGCAGTAGGCCCTGGGGACATAAAGAGGAATGAGAAGACACTGTCCCCATCACGACAACCTTATGAAATATGTATAATCATTCCCACGTTACGTTTGAGGGACCCAAGGTTCCTTGGGTCTAACATCTTGGCTAAGATCAGACGGAGGTTGGGGATGCTGAGAGTCTAATTCCGGTCTCACTCCAGAGCTTGCCTGTTCTGCTGTTCCACACTATGTTCTGCACCATCAGTAGTTCCCTTTTTCAAAAAGTAATATTCACCTGTAACTTTTGTTTTTTCACTTTAGATTTCCATATGTTAGCTTTCAAGGGGAATGTCACAATTGCAGAGAAATAATAACAATAACAATAATGAACTTGTAAAACCTTTTCAATTTGGTATTAACTGTAGAAAAAGCACTTACCAAGCAATGCTATCAAAGCATGCAAAGTAACAAAGAACATTTCCATACAAACAAAAATAGCTCATCCTAGAGAGAACTTTGAGCATTTGAGGCTTACTGAAAAAAAACTGGCATACCTTCCAAAGCTCACTGGACTGCCAAAAGTTAAAATTTTATTTCTAAGCAGTTTGTTTCCTAGGCATGATTCTAATTACAGACAGAAGATCCTTCCAGTCCTATATAAAACTCTCTAGGAGACACACACACCAAAATAAGATTCAAAGATCCAAAGAATCAACAACTGCATTGATTCTCCATTTAAACAGACACTTTTTAATCTAAGAAAAATTAAATCATACTATGTTAAAGCACAAAAATGCTACAAATAAGCATAACAACTTCAATGTACATAATCTTATAAAATTTCATAAATAAAACATACTAGCCCCTGACCAATAAAGGAGTGGGCAAAAGTAGGTTTACAGTTATTGATATGGAAAAAGACATGCAGGTTATGATTATTACAATAGCTTTATTAATGCAAAAGAATGTCACAACTGTAAACTTACTTTTGCCCACCCCTGTAGTCTCAATATTTGTATCAAGATTAATCCCTAAATGTTGAAAAGAGCTGGATATGGTGGCTACTCACGAACTCAATCCTCCTTTATAATTAAAAAAAAAAACCCTCAAGATTAAAGACAAACTATTCAAAATGTTTCTACAAAGAGGACTTCTGTACAATAGCTGTTTTTGAAAGACAGGCCAGTGAATACTCTGGCTCTCAAAAATATGTTTGTTGAGTGAAATGAAACAGAAGCATGTAGTTTACCTGTAAGAAAGAGGGGGGAAACCCCTTAAAAATAGTTTTATATACTTTAGGTAATAGAATAGATTTTGGGAAAACAGCAAGTAATGCTTTGGTTAAAACATTCACATCTTTAATTTCAAATATCTAAACTCAACAAATACTGAGTCCCGACCATGTGCTGGGCACTCTGAAAACCGCTCAGAAGAACAGATCAGAAAATGGCCTCCCCCTCTGACGCTTTCAGAGTAATGTATACGTCCTCCAAAACCGTCCTTTCTTTTGGGTGAGTCCATGCTCCTCAAACGACTTTTGAAATATAAATTCACCCTCCCCAAAACCTGTAAAACTTTGTATTACATTGCGGAGATCAGCTTTCTGGTCAATGTATGAACATACCCCATTTATGTTAATAAACCATTATTCAGGTTTGTACATCCCTGTTCATGGGCTTAGCTAGCTTGCGTAAATCCCCAATAGTTAAATAATTGTGACTAATTGCTTAGATGTAATTTCTAACCCTTCAGAGCTGAGAATCAAATAATAGAAGTGGAATACCCATACAAAGATGTATCACCAAATGAAACCCCAGTTTATCCTCAGACAACCAACATACTTTTATTTCCATCCTGCGCTTCAGACTGCATTATAGCTAACTCATAAAATTGTTAAGAATAAACGAGATATGCCACATAGCAGCACCTCTCAAATTTTGGAGTGCATACAAAATCACTTGCAGATCTGTTAAAATGCAGACTCTGATACAGGCGAGGGGTAATGACTGGGATTCTTTTTCTCTGATCAACTCCCTGTGATGCCCAGGCTGCTAGCCACAGGCCAGGAGGGGACACCACACACCTGGCACAGCACCCGGCACACAGGCTGCTCAGCCCAGTTAACTGTTCCCTCCCAGTCGTGATGTCTGATTTCCCGTAGTGACCTCACCATTCTTGGGAGAGAAGATGGTTTTCTTCACCTCCATATTCTCCAAAGTTCCGTATGATAGGCATTCTGTACTAACTGAATGAATGACGTCCAGTTTTTTTTAAATCATATTTTTATTTTTCAGTTGCAGTTGACACTGCAGCATTATAATACTAGTTTCAGGTGTACACCCGAGTGATCACACATTACTTAACTTACTAAGCGATCATCCTAAATCTTGCACCATCTGTCCAGCTTTTTAAGTCATTACTTCCTATACAGACAGAATTATTTCCTCCTCTTATTTATATTAATGTGGCAAGCAGTCAAGAAAGAAAACAAATGTGGAATATTTTCCTTTCTAAACTGTTTATCTCTACTGTTTACGGCTCTTATGCGATGATTCTGTCAATTACCAAACATAAAGTCTATTATGAGTAACTCACAAGATGGTAACCTAGGATCGCATCTTGCAAATAAACGTGGATCATCGCGTTGCCCTCCACACACGAAACACACCAACCCTCCGTTCTAGTGACCACGAGCCGGGCAGCCCCTTCCCTTCACCGCCCGCCGCACCGGTGACCGTGACCGCGACCGTCGGCCGAGTCCGCCGCAGAGGCCCGGCCGGCACATGGGAGTCATGCGCGTCCCCGCCCCGGTTTGCTTTCGTCTTTATTAAGATTGTGTTTTGTTTCTGTGTTATAAGACAGACCACCAGACGGGTAGCGCAGCCAGAGGGTGGAGGCAAGGAGGGGACGACCGTGACCTCGGGGCCGTCCTCCTACGTCCCCATCCAGGAGGCAAAATGGTGGTCGAGAAAGCCGCCGCTTGGGCCGGGCGGGGTTGCGGCGCGACTGGAGAGGACGACCCAGCTACAGGCGCAGACCTGTCCTCACCCAGACCGGCCAAGGGCCCACAGCACTGGCCGCGGCCCGCACGGGATCTGCGGCCCCGAGAAGTCTGGAGGCAGGGTCCCGCGACTACGCAGAACTACGCCATCACGGCCGCCTCTCGCCTGAGCCGCAACCCGCAACCCGCAGAACTACGCCATCACGGCCGCCTCTCGCCTGAGCCGCAACCCGCGCTGCAAGAGAGGCTCGGTCCCGAAGAGGCCTGAGAAAGGGCGGGAGGGAGGAGAACTGCACCGGCGGGGCGGGGACAGAGGGGGAGGGGGAAGGGGGGGAGGAGAAGGCGGGGCCCAGGCGTCAGCCGTGACAGCTGCTGGAGAGGGGGAGGGCGGTGTCCCCTCCAGAGCGGCCTCTTCTGCACTCACCCCACTCCCAGCAGTGGGAGCTCTAGATCTGGGGGTGACCCAGCCCCACCTGGCGCCTCTCATCGCGGCCGGGGTCGCGGCGGGCGACGAGGGCAGCCTCTTACCTTTGCCTTCCTTTTCTTTATCGTCCGCCATCTTGTGCGGAGCCCGTCGCCCGGGAGACGTCCGTCCCTAACCTAGGTCGCAGCGTCCTCGCCCCCTTCACCCCCCGCGGCGAGTTGGGCCCTGCAGGGCCCAGGGCTCGGAATCCCGAGGGGAGAAGACCCTAGGGCGGGGGGAGAAGGGGGTTCTCGAGGAGCCTGCGAGTGTGCGCCCTTCCCCCACCCCTGCCGCGACCCTCTCGCTCCCGCGAGATCAGAAGCGCAGTCCCCCAACCCGAGACCCCGCGCGGCGCTCTGGGCTGCAGTCCTTCTCGTCCAAATCCAGGCATGAGCCCTGGTTTATTTATTAAAGTTCGACGCGCCTCCTTTCCCTGATTTCTGATTCATTTGGGGACATCAGCCACACTGCTCTCCCCCTCCCCTCCTATTTGGACGACGATTTTTTTTTTAATTGCAGATTTTAAAAGGCAGCTGGAAAGCTGGGTGCAGTGCTCAGCTTCCGAGGGGGTGACCGAATTCGCCCGCCACCGCGCCTTGGCGTCCGCGGCGGGCTGGACGGAGAGACCGACCTGCCCCAACTCCCGCCCTCCCCATTTGCTCTGATCCCGGGCTCGCCGAAGGCCCCCAGGGATGGCGACAGCGCAGCCCAGTAGAACTGGAGCTAAACGGAAACGGGCGGGTGTAGGAGGAAACGAGAGCCATTAGACTGCTATTACTAGGGGAGCGGAATAGCTGGAGAAAAACGTGTAAAAAAAGGCACAAGCATTGCGTCGTCAGGGCTGCCTGCAATTTCTGGTACAAAATAGAAGGGTCTCATAGCAACAAGAACATGCCCACGTTGTGTTTATTGTTGCACAATGGAAAAGCTTTAAATCACACTTTTCTGAAGCTTTGCGGCTGGAGCATGATATTCAATTTTGGTCTCATTTTACGGACAAGTTCACTAAACAAGAGTATTTCATTTTTAAAAGTGATTTTCGCATAATATGCCTAATGATAAGAGTCGAATGAATATATATATTTAAAATTAGTCTTAGATGATCTTAAGTGCATATGTTTATTAATTTAAATGACTGGGTGTTATGTAAAAACAGTTTATAAACAGTTAAGCAAATTTTAAAAGGCCTTCCAAATGCAAGGTGTTAGTATTCAATGATTTTAAGTTTTTATGCTCCTTTTATTAATTCTGGTTCTATAATCTCAGTAAAACCTAAAACTATTATTACTTATTAAAAATAAGTATTTTTACATAGAAGATACTCTTGTGATGCTGTGATCAGCATTCTCTTTGAAACTGAATATAAATGATGGATCATCACGAAATGGCTCATATTAGAAGACAGGTACTTATATAAAGTAAATACAGTTTTTCACAGTAAATTCATAACACCCCAAAATATGAAAAAGTAATCATTAGCATTAATTTGTATTTAAATTTCATAGTCACTCTGGTCCAGTTATTTGTTTTTAAAGAGTCCCTTTTGCCATACAGAGATCATGAAGGGCTTTGAAATTATTAATAGAGCAAACCTCAACATTGCTGGCAGGTTAACTGCCTACTCTCCCTGCCTTTTCATGAGCTGTCTGCAGTTAGTTGGCTTGTGCTGGAATGCCTTTCCTTGCTCTCTCCCCGCCCCAGCATTCACCAGCAGACCCACAGAGGCATTTTGCCCCCTCCTGGTTGTCCCTGACCTCCTTGAAGGTCAGTTACTATTTGAAGCTTTTCCGGTCAACCTCTTCCTCTGTGATCTTGTACTCGTACCATAGAGCCTCTCACTTAGATATGCAATGACTTTGGTTGGTGAAAAAACAAAATCCAAGCGAGTACATTTGAAGATCCCGTTGGCTTTGCGAAGCGATTCATGCACCCAGGAGCATCCCATCTAGCGACGAGACGGAAACTCGGATGAGCTGAACAAAGTGGAAGGTTTCATAGACTGAAAGGAGGTGGGGATAACAAATTAAAACAGTGGGTTATTTCAGGCAACAACACTGTCCCTTAGGGGAAGGCAGAGGGTCTTGCGCATATTAACTAACTAGTGTTGGTGAGGAAATTCCAGAATGATTGGTTTAAAATGTCACTCCTAGAAACAGCTGAAACTTCAATTAGGTTAGTTTATTCAGTTTTGGTTCAGAGACATGCTTAGCAAAAGGGACTCCATTTTGGCCTGCTGTTTCTTTTTTTTAATAGTTTATTTACTTGTTTCCTTCTGCCAAACTCTGAGCTTTTGAAGACAGAAAGTGCTTTATTTGTCCATATATCCCCAGTGCCTAGAATAAGTTTTCAATTTTTGTGTCTGAAATAATATATATTTTAAAAATTAAGATAGGAGTTAGTCTTCTCAATGACTTCCCAAGAAGCAAAGCTTTTTATTATTTAGATTATTCCAAACTACATTAGTCTCTACTTCCCTGAACTCCTATAGCATATTTAAGACAATATTGTCCCTTTTAAGTTTGAATGTCTAAAAAAAATGTAATATATGTTAATTAACACCTCCCCCCAATTAGGTATAAGGATAAAAGCCTTTTATACACCTTTTATATACCCACAGTACCTCACCTAATTTGGGGCACATATGAGGAGCTTAATACATACTTTTCAACTAATTAACTAATTAGACATAAAAATATAGCCCTGACTGGTGTGGCCCAGTGTTGGGCATCATCCTGCAAAATGCAATGTCACCAGTTGGATTCCCAGTCAGGACACATGCCTGGGTTGCAGGATTGGTCCCTGATCAGGGGCATGCAAGATGTAACTGATCGATGATGACTCTCTCTCACATTGGTGTTTCTCTTCCTGCCTTCCTGTCTCTCTAAAAATAAGTAAACAAAATCTCTTCTAAAGTATACAGATGATGTATTATAGAAGTGTATACCCGAAACCTCTGTAACTTACTAACCAATGCCACCCCAAAAAATGCAATTTAAAAAGTTTTTTAAAAAAGATATGGGTGACATGGAAAGGGTAAGTGGTGTGAATAATGCAAAATGGTAGTCAGAAAAACCTTCACAACATGTTTACTCTCCTAGTGTAGGAATCATTGAAATCTTGCACTAGGAATCGGTGAAAAAACAAAAACTGGATTTTCCTCAGTCACTGCTGTGTGCTGACCTCACGATCATAGGCAAGTCACGTAATCTCTTTGAAACTGAACTCAGAAAAACAGAAATACTAGTGTCCAAACTACCTTAGAGTTTTCATGAGACTCAATAGATGTAACTGAAAGTTTTAGAAAGTTTGAAGGACTTGCGAGAAAATCTACCCTCTTTAAGCGAAATAAACCCCCACTTCTTTCCCAAGATTTGGCTTCCACTTGGAGAGTTTGCTTTTCCAATGGCTTGGCTACTCAGCGAGAGTAGGTGGTCTGACTCCATTTCTTACACTCTCCCCTCCCAGAATCTGCTGCTTGTGTGACGACGGCCTAGTTTACACAATAGAGCTCACCACCTTCAGTTTCTGGCCCCTTCCTGGCCTTGGCGTTTTTAAACCTTACCAAGCACGAGCGGCCTTAGCATATCTAGATTTCTTGAGTTCTAGGCCCAGTAAAATGAGAGGGAAAGAATTACTTCCCTGGTCTAATTCCAGTTTCCTAACTGAGGGATATATCCCTTTCTTGGATAATTAGCATCAAGTGTCTTTCCTTCAAGGAAAACACTACCTCCAACTATAATGCGAGTAGCCTTCAGCTGTGATCTCAAAAGGGAAACCTTATCAGAATACAACAGAATAACGGTATGGTTTCATTACAGTTAGAGTAATTAAAATAACACTTCTGAGTACTTTGTATACATTATCTCTTTCATTCTTTATGAGGCTGATACTGGTATCCTGGTTTCTGTGCTATACTACTTGTTTATAAATATAAGATAGCATTGTCCTGTTCTCTTTAGTAACCTGAATATTTCAAGAAGAATGCTATGCTAAGGACAAAAATTCTGGTGAAAACTACTCATCTTCATCCTACCCTTTTTTTTTTTATGTCTTCAAAACATCAAAACAACTGGCAGGGACTCTTAGAGACTTTAAGGGGACCAGATAATGCCACGCATATCGTCCTTGACTGGCCAGACAAATAGTTCAACTAACCGGCCTGGCTTTTGCATGGCAGGAGAGCAGGCAAAAAGCATTCATCCACTCACCTACTTCTCTTGCCTGACTGCCTTCCTGCACACTGAGGTTTCTGTCCTCCCATAATGAGGGAAGATTGTGTTACGTTCCTGGCCAAGAGCATTTTCGGTGCCAGAGTTCCTCTGGGCTTTACAGGGAGACCCAGAGCAGGAAGCTGGGACTGCTACTCTGTGCGCAGCTCATAAGAAATCTTACGTGAAACCTCAATTCTTTCAAAAGCATTTGGGAAAATTCACACCCCTGGCCCTATTTCTTTCAAAAGCACATTTCTTTCTGTTTCCTCTAAAAAACACATCGCCAAAGCAAGTCATCGGTTGAATCCAGTCATGGAACATTTCCTGTCCTAAAGAGCACTTTTCAGGGACACTCATTGCTAAGCAAATTTGGTGAGTCTCTGTTCCTTAGTCATTGAAAGTAAGACCTGGAAGTTGAAGGGCGGGAACTGACCCAGAGCTTAAATAAATATTTACAATTGCTCACATAACCTCTTCCTCCTTAAGTGGGAAAATAGAGGAAACGTGTTGGAAGGATGCTGATGTGGCCCGGGAATGATTTTTAAATTCCTGCTCAAAAAAGAAATCTTTGACACGACCTTTCATTTATGGTAACGTTTGTGTTTGGAGATAATGCTATACAGAAGAACCAAGCAAATAGTCTTAGGAAGTAAAAAGACCCAGGACTGAACCTTAGTCCAATGCTCACCACCTAGATGACTTTGGACATGTTATTTCTTCTCTGTAACCTCAGTTTCCCCATATGAGGTTACAGAGAGGTTACATGGAGATAAGCAGAAGAGTGACAATTGGGACGTCAAGGCAATCTAAGACTTCTGCCTTGACTTCTGGCCTGATTTAATTTCTTTGGCTAGGGCTGCATGACTCTCTAATGGCTCTAAGAGCAATAGTGACACTATTTGGAGCATTTACTATGTTCTAGAAACTACACCGAGCATTTTACATGGACTCACACTTAGTCATCACAGTACCCCTAGAGGAAGAATACTAATATGATCCCCATATTAAAAGATGAAGAAACCAAGAATCAGCATCCCCCAATTGCTTCTGTGATAGGAAAAGTGGCTTTTCTCCTTCTGAGATTCTCCTGAGGTTCTGCCTCAGAATCCTACTCTGGATTTTTCATTCCTTCCCTACATCAAGCTCCAAGGTCCCAACCTGCTCTGAAAGGGGCATTGCCCATCCCATGGGGTAAGGAGGGGGACTGCGAAGGGACTGGGGCATCCCAATCTGTCTAGCTCCACTTTCCTTGCTACCCTTGAAGACAGCCACGAGAGCATGTTTCGTTGAATTTATTGGGGTGACATTGGTTAATAAAATTATAGAGCATTTTCACTGCCAACCTAAAGAGGCAGGATAATAAAATTAACAAACGGGGATGTTATGAACATCCTGTAATCTTAGAAAAGATTTATAGATATGGGTCCTGATTCTTGACTACCTGAGATGGTAAGAGGGTGTGCCTGCTACCTGCGGTTCTTCCCCTACCCGGCCATTCCTGCTCGTGCATCATTAATTCCCCTGCCCGGAGTTTGCACTGACCAATGATAGTCCACGTGGCTCTTCCGGGACACAGAAAAACAGCCTAGGCGATAAATAGATCAGTATAGATACACACTACATATGGATTTTCAATTGCCTTCTATAATCACCAAACAGATACTAAAAAATGAATATGTGCTCTTATTTGGGTATTAGAGATGACTCCAACACCATTCACAGCTTTAGAATCAAGCAGAAGATGACTCAGTGCTGTGTCACACCTTGATGCTGCAGGCCTGGCCTGTGAGCACGGCCACTTCCACTCAATGAAACGCTGGTTAAAAAAAAAAAAAAAAAACCACTCAGCTGAGACTAAACATTCTTGTGAATTGGAAGCAAATTCCTTGATGAAAGTTTCACATTATCTTATCCAGGAACTTTCCTAGAACCTGGATCTGTAACCCCTTCCCCAGCAGAGAACGTCACTAAATAAAACAGTGCCAACATACAAAGATAAAAAATGTTCACAGGTTTTGCTGGGGTTTTGTTATACCTTTTTTCTCAGGCCAGCTACATCTTCAAGAAGGGAAGGTATGAGATAAGGGGTGCATCCTGGGGACCGGAGAGAGAAGTGAGAAAGGAAGTTATTTTTAGGAAGGCTTGGCTGGAAAGGGAAAGTCAATTATGCATAGCAAATGGGCGGTGGGAGGTGGGGGAAGGGGGTCGGCAAGTGAAGGGAAAGCTTGTTAATTGGCGAGGGTTTAACCGGTTCTCTAGTCCCTCTCGTTTCTTACATATTCACAATCCTTCCTCAACAAAAGGAAGAGCCTTGGCCGCTTAGCACAGTCGGTTACAGCATCGTCCCAGCAGGCCAAGGTTGGGGGGTTAATTCCTGGTCAGGTCACATACAAGAATCAACCAATGAATGCAAAAAATAAGTGGAGTAATCAGATGTTTCTCTCTAAAATCAATAAATTTTAAAAAATAAAAGGAAAGCAGCTGCAAACTCCTGGGGAGGATAGGAGCCTTGTTCATTTTATCCTCCTCCACCCTTCTTGGAGAAGCATTCACTCAGTCTTCAGAACATGCTTATGAAATATGTATATAGTATGTATGGGGGACAGCCTGTTAGGCACAATGGGGAGCCCACAAACGTAATAGCTGCTCTATTTTGCCGAGATTCTTTTAGAGCTGGTAGTTTGAAGCTACGGTTTTTGGTTTGGGAGTTGTTTTGTACCAAAGTTCACTCAATTATTGACCCACAAAGTTGAAAAAACCACCCACCAAAGCTACTTTCTCCTTCGAATGATGTTCAGTGCGCACTATACCCTTACCGTAGCCACCGTGTACCCAACGATGGTTTCTATCTGCAATAGATGAGCAAGTATCAGTCATCCAGAACACCAAAAGGAGTGTGTCACTGGATTAGACTCACAGTGTCTTCCTGCAGGAGGCAAGTGGTGGGTTTTGCCTATTGGTAAGGAGCAAAGGATTGCAGATTCAAGCATTTAGACTAAATCTATTCACTAGGTTGTTTTATTCCAGTGCCTCAAAATCCATTCCTTGGATGTGTCTGTTTTTACACGTGTATTTTTACAGGAAGGTTTGCTTGATGTGATGAGCCGTTAGTTCAAGTTATAATACACACCCGTCACGATCTTCTCCCTGTTCATGGAATAAGATTATGTCATTTAAGGACGCAGATTTCATGGCTTCCTCCCTGAGTCATCACACCCACGGCTGGAGCCCCCAGCAAATGAGAGAAAACTTACTGTGCACTCCAGACAACATTTGTGAAGTAGGGGACCAAAGGAGACGCTAAGCTCCGTCCCTTCTCCTGAAAGCTGCCGGGTCCTTGGCACTGCGATTGGTGTTTTTGTCTGGCATACCAGACCCAGCGGTTCAGGTGACGGACAAAGTGTTCACCCAACTTTCTAAGTCTGCCACTGCAAATGCAATGGACACAGGAAGTCATCATGAATGTAGCTTCTGTCTCCCATCCTTTCTTGTCAACTACAGCCTGGCCATGCGTGCATCTCCACCCCCACAGATTTTAAATTTCATCCTCTCTCCTCCACCTAAATCTCTGAAGAAGATGCATGTTGCTGTAGCTTGTCTAGTATGTGTTAGCAAGTGCTGAAGCCTCGAAACTGATGCCACTGAGGACAAATAAATAGGAATATGTCATTCTAGCTTAGTTATTTGCATGTGCACTCGTGCATGTGTGTGCATGCATGTATCTATGTATTTGCTGCTGTAGAGAAGGGATAGGCCGAATCGGAAATGGAGGTGACTGGTTTGATACAAATGCTAATTCAGTTTATGCATGCTCCCCTTTTATTGTTGCAACCCTTGTCACTGCTTTCCATGACTTGGTATCTTAGATTGAATTTCTGCTCTTGCTATGTTTAGAATCTATTTTTAACTTGGCCAACTGACTTACTAGGGAACCATGTGAGTGTTGCTAATTTTAAATACATAATAGTTGTCCCCATTTAAAGGCCTTTAGAAGATCTTCGTATGCCTATCCCGCTCCACTGCATATGTCCCAAGATGTAAGATCATGGTTTTAATATAAATAAATAAACAAATAAATAAACTACCTACTCTATACCAGGCAGCAGGCTGTGTGCTTTTGTATGTTTTCTCTTTTTATACTCAAAAAAAAAAAGAAGGAAGGAAAGAAAAAAATCCTGTGTTGCTCCAGACTCCAGACTTCTTGCCTTACCAAGAACATTGTAACTCCATATGTAATTATAGAGCTGTGTTCCAAGTAGAGTGAGTGTGGGTATTAATGCCAGTAAGTCCTGAGTTCAAATCCCATCTCTGCCACTTGTTAGCGCTGTGAACCTGGGCAAGCTACCTAATCTCTCTGAGCCTCAGCCTTTTCGTTTACAAAATGAGAACAATAATACACGCTGGCAGGTGTTGTGAAGAAGTGTCGGCCTGCTGTAGTAATTAGGCACTTCAACAGCGCGTGGCCCAAAGCAGCATTACAGAACAGGGTACTCACTGTGACTTTTTATTGTTCTGAGAAGATCAAAGAGCATGGAAGATGTGTGTTAGTTATAAAACCTCTATGCTGCTCCTGGGACTTTTGGGCCTGGGCAGTTTCCATTTGAGTGGCTGGAAGGGACGGCAAAACCCCATGTGTCATTTGAACAACTGCCAGACCTTTTGGTTGGAGCCTTTTGCCCCTGACAGTCCTCGGACATCTGCTGGAACCTCGCTAGTGAGTTCTGGTGATTAACAGAATATTAACTGTGGGCAGGTGTGTCTTTGTCTGCTTGGCCTCCGACAAAGCTTACGTAGAAGTAGCAATACAAACACACACCTAAAGGAGATATCCTTGGCTCTTATGTCTACATCCCACTGGTTCTGGGTTCAAACCACCTGATGAAGATGTCCGAATCCCTGTAATGTTCCCTGAAAGACCACCTAGATAGTTTCTGGATCCAGGGCCCACAGAGCTCTTCTGGTCATCTGAGGTTGCACCTTGTGACTTTGACTTGGAATGCTAACGGAGATAACAGGGCTGGTCGGCCTACCCCTGCCCAAGGGGCTCCTTAAGTAAGGTCTTCTCTACTGTCTGCTACTGGACTGGCCTGTTAGTAGGCATTGGTATACAGGGGTGGGCAAAAGCAGGTTTACAGTTGTCTGTATGGAAACATTTATAATACAAGAGTAAATAAACTCTGTGTTTTTCTACACTCACAACTGTAAACCTCCTTTTGTCCCACCCCTGTACAGCAGCTCCTTAGTCTGGGGCAGGAGTTAGGAGACCTGGGCCGCTGAGGTCAGTGAGGAAGGAAGTCACACATTTACTGAGGGCTTATGATTGCACCAGGAACTTCACATGGAGATAATACCATTTCACCAGGTAAATTAGGGGGACGTTTCTTCCCCTCACCTGCACCGCTATATTTGCTTAGCATTAAATTTCACATGTAGATTTTTTTTAAGTTTTATATTATAAGAACTGAATCATATTCTTCTGGTTAGCTGAACATTTATGAGTCACCTCTCACTGGATGCAGAAGACTGAATTATCAGTGGATATTCTGGATAACCCATGCCTCCTGCTGTATAATATACTTGTAAGAAATATTTGCAGAATGTTATTTTGATCATTTGGTTCTAGTGCTTAGTAAGTTCTTACGGACTTTCTTAAGCAGCTATTCTGTCCTCAGGTGGTTATTCACTCTTCAAGTGCAAGGATGTTGGCTTTCATTTTGCTGGTATTTCCCAAATCAGCTAATACTGATCTCATTGTAGTGTCTGCTTCACTCCAGTTACCGAGGCAGTGAAAATTTCAATGGTGTCATCTAATGCCTCTAGACTTAAACATTTTCTTTTCTCTTTTTAAAAGATCTTATTTATTTTTAGTGAGAAAGGAAGGGAGGGAGAGAAAGAGGGAAACAGAACATGTATGTGAGAGAGAAACACTGACAGGCTGCCTCTCATATGCCCCGACCAGGGACCGAACCTGCAACCCAGGCATGGGCCCCAATGGGGCATGGAACAGGCGACCTTTCACTTTGCAGGACGATGCCCAACCAACTGAGCCACACCAGTCAGGGCCTTAAACATTTTCTAAAGAAGTATTTTTGCATAACATTTTACAAACTGAAGGATTCTCATTTTGTGTCATAAATCTAGATCTTCTAAGTAAGTAGTCCTTGGAGATGTTTAATATTTTTAATATCTCTCGTGTACAATCTCGTCTGAATAACTGTTGTTTTATTTGCCTTAAACCGGCAGTCAGGATTTATGTAAGCTGTTGACTATTCATACGATACAATTTTGTCAACACAAATTTAAATATATAACCACAAAAAGTTCTATACGTAAAAGTTATATAGCCCTGAGCAGGAGGGAGAGCCCTCTCCGGGACGTTTGTTCTGAGGATTTTTAAAGGTTGGAAATTTAGGGGCAGTCTTAGGGGAGGATCTCAATAGAATATTCATCAGTTTTATGCTGATATGCCCAAGCGAGATTCATTTCCTTGACTTCATCGGTTTCTGGGTGGGTGGGCACCAATGACACAAACTGGATTTCTGTGATCCATCTCCCCGTGTAGGGAGATTCAAGCTATTTCCCCTCCCTCTGCGTGGGGAGGAGAAGTATACACCATTTACTCTTAAGTGTCCTTGGTTACAAAAGATAGGATTTTGTGGTTTACTAGATGGCTGTAAACTGCTAGGACTTTTAACTATCTGCCTCAGTTTCCCCATTTTACTTGTCCTGGCTTACTAGCCTGGGTCAGTCTGGATATACGAACACTCTTTCCTAAGTCCTTTAGATGGTCATCTGTAGAATATATATTGATACCCCACTGAAAAGCTTAAAACTCCTCAGGCTAGTTAAAGTGAAATAAAACCATTTAGTCACATTTCAGCCCACTCTGATCAGAATCAGTTTCACCAGCTTGATTGCACTGACTCCATTTTAAGCCAACCTAGCTATATGGACTCCATTTTGTTTTCTTCACTCATCCCGTGTGTTAAATATTGATTTAACCAAAGTTATGATGTGGCTACATCAGGGAAAAGGAGGAAAGGTGATGGAGCAAGCGTTGGGAATCATCCTCCATAAAAGAAAGCAAGTAGCACCCTGGCCAGGTAGCTCAGTTGGTTAGAGCATCGTCCCAATACGCCAAGGAGTTGCAGGTTTGATCCCCAGTCAGGGCACATACAGGAACCAACTAATAAATGCATAAATAAGTTGGAACAACAAACTGATGTTTCTCTGTCTCTCCCTTCCTCTCTCTCTCTCTCTCTAAAATCAACCAATAAAAATTCTTAAAGAAGAAAACAGGTAGATTTAAATAACTAGAAGAAACGGTTAAAGGAACGGAACATGATTGCCTCTGGGGAGTGGGAATAGGGTTTTCCAGCTGCCAAGGTGTCAAGTCCAATTCCTCAGCCTGCCCACAAAGACCCTCCGCAATCTGTCTCCACTCTCCCTAGTTTATCTCATCTCTCATTTTTCCCCATCTTGTACTCTTTGTTCCAGTCAAGCACCATTCACTTTGTGTTCCTCATCCCCTTTGAAAACCTCACTTGCCAAGCCTGAGGTGTCCTCTCTCCTATCTGATCGAATATCTTACTGGTAAGTTTAGCAAAGAGTCCTGGAGTGAAAATTATCTGATGAAAAACATGAAGAAGCACCCAAATGTTATAGAGGAGATCAGTCATTGGCAGACTGAGGGTTTGATTAGCTGAGAAAAAATGTATTAACAGAGGGAGGATGGTTTATATGCATCTACAAAAGCGAAATTACTGGGTCGGTCATTATAAATCTATTAAGGGCCCACCATGTACCAAGCATCCTGGGAGTATAGAACAGCAAGTTGATACAGTTAAATACCAAGAATTGGGAGGGAGAGAGATATTACAGTTAGTCTAGAGGGCCAGAATGTTCTAGAAAAGGGGGGCCAATGTGCAACCGGAGATGTCTCATCTACTAAGCACTCTGCGGAGCAGGACACTTCCGGCTTGATGATGTTAAGAAAACAGTTTATCCAAAATCCATTTTGCGTCAAGTTCTGGGCTGGGTGCCTTGTAGTAGTCATTCCTGAACCATACAAAAGCCCAGTGAGGTTTTTATTATTATTATTTCTGTTTTCCAAATGAACAAACTGAGCTTCATCAAAGTCCAGGTCTCCCAGCCAGTGTCAGAGGTGAGATTTGAACCCTGGCCCAGCTCTAGTGCCCTTTCCTTTTCCACTGCAGGCCACAGCCTCCCCAGCCAACTACATCACACTCATCAGGCAACCTTCTGAGAAACTGGACATCACACGCAGGAGAAAATGCTCTAGTTAGTCAATAAAACCTTCCTTTACTAAGCAGTTCGTAATAATAATAAAAAGACTAGCTGCTAACCTATTGGACGTTTGTTCTGTGCCAGGTACTGTGCTATGCACTCTACATACATGAAGTAGAAACAGTTGTCTCCATTTTACAGATAAGAAAACTAAGGCATTAAAGACGTGAATCGGTCCTGGCTGGGTAGTGCAATTGCTTAAAGCATTACCCAGAACACCAAGGTCGTGGGCTTGATCTCTGGTCAGGGCACATACTGCAAGCAAACAATGAGTGCATCAATAAATGGAACAAGAAATCGGTCTCTCTCCCCTCTTCTATAAACAAACAAACAAACAATTTGCCTTGGGAAGAGCATGCCCTGTGGCCACCAGGGGTGCCCAAAAGTACACCAGGATCACCACACACTGACCTGATGTATGTGTGAGGTGTGGGGACAGGCAAGGCCAGGAGGGCAAGCTGGACTGCAACTCAGGTAACACAGCTTCTCCAGGCCGCCCCGCTGTGCCCAAGTGGCAGTGTGCACCGGGGCCTGTGGTCAACAGGGATATGCTGGACTCAGTGGCAACAGTCATCAGGAAGTCCTAAGGTCCTTTACCATCTCCTCTAGAGTGCGGAGAGGGTTCTGGAAGAGGCAGGTCAGCCCCATGATGAAAGATGTTGAGGTTCCCATGCTCTCCCAAGGTGGAAAAGCCTTGTTTGAAACCAGGCACTGGAGTGCAGGAGGTTTGCCTGTACTCGCGTCCCACCTGACGTACTTACACCAGCAGAAACAGATGGACGGGGGCACTGGAGGGCTATAAGCTTGCCCCTGAGTTTGGTAAGAAAACCTAAAACATTTATTGTAACAAGTTAGAGAAGACTAAGGTGGGTGCACATGCGTCCTGCACAGATCTGCTGCCCTGAAGGTGGAGTGTCCAGCTCCAGCACCAAGCGAGCCTTGTGCTGTGCCTTGCGTCCCATCCGTGGAGAACACAGGGCTATTTCTAAGCTATCGGTGTTCTCTTATAACATGCTGTCAGAAGGTTCATCAACAAAGGAGTGTTAACCACACACACACACAAAAGACAGACAGAGAGAGAGAGAGAGAGGTTGTGCTCTTAATTATTCTAAGTATTGCCATCTAACTTACATGGTGCTGCAATAAACATAATTTATCCATTTAAATAATATTTAGTGAGCACTCACTCCACAGTTTGGGGCTTGCTGAGAGAATATTAATGAAGTAGAAGCCCTACTCTCTGTCTTTCAAATATTTATAATTGAAGTGAAAAAGCAAGATAAACACAGTAAAACTGTTAGGCAACAGTTGAGGTTTGAATATAATTAGGAACTAAAATGATGAGTGCAACCTATAAAGCACTGAGATTTCACACAAGGGGAGATTCCCTGAGAGCCAAAATAGGGATATGCATGGTGTCCTGGGGACAGGGACCAACTGGCCCCCACTGCAGAGGCGCAAAGCAAGAGGGTCCACAGGCACCTGACTTCAGAGCCTTATCTCAGACATTCTGAAGTCCAGGGGAGCCCTTCTTGGGGCTGTTGCTTCAGCCCTCTTTCCAATTAAACTCCAAATAGGGTGTGCCAACAGGTAGCATGTGCTGCTCAGTTTTAACCCCAATGGATTGATTATTTATTTATTTATTTATTTATGATAGAGAAAGAGGAAGAGAAGGAGAAAGAAAGGGAGAGAAACTCAATGTGAAAGAGCAAGATGCATTAGTTGCCTCTTGTACGTGCCCCAACTGGGGATGGAACCTGCAACCCAGTCGTGTGCCCTGACCAGGAATCGAACCAGCCACCTATTGTTTTGCGGGAAGAGGCTCAACCCACTGAGCCACACCAGTCAGGGCAGCCCCATCATGTTTTAATAGCTCCCCGGAGATTCATGATATTATAGGCAACTCTAAGCTACTTAGAAAGCAAAAGAAAAAAAAAAGCATTGTGTTCATCACCATACCCAGCCCCTCTGACAAAAGCCGCCTCTTGCACGTGGTTCAATGGATGTGATTAAACCGGGAAAGAAGGAAAGAAGCGCTCAGCACAGAGACCTACCTGCCAGTGGGGCCGGGGGGGTTAATACTGTACTCCGGCCCTGCCACTTGCTAGCTGTGGAGCCTTGTGCAGTTACTGTACCTGTCTAGATCCCCATTTCCTCACCTGCAATAAAGGCCTAGTGAGACTACCTTCCCCAGAGGGCTACTGTTGTGAACACCAAGCAAATTAATCAGCATAAGCGCTTAGAACGGGGAATGTGTTGCTCTTGTCAACAGCGTGGGCTCCGGATCCAGGCCGTGGTTTGACGTCCATCTCTGCTGTCTATCAAGTGAATGACCTCAGTTCCTCCATTGTAAAGTGGATATTATCATAAGAGTGCCAATCTCACAAAGTTATTGAGAGGATTAGATGAATCAAATGCATGCAAAGCACCTCGCCCAGGCCGATGGCACACCACAGCAACACAAAGTGACATTCTCCCCGCAGGGTCACCGGTCCTTCCTCGTGTTCTGGGGCCATAACTGGCTGGGGGCACGCTCGTTGCTGAAGTAGGCGAGACTTCACCGTAAACACTTTGGTAATGTATCTCCAAAATAGAGAGTCTTTTTTAACATCGCCACCATCACCTCAAAAATTTTTATGATGATTCCTTCATATCAGCAAAAAGCCAATGAGCGTTAAATTTCCTTAATTTTCTCATGCATCATTTCTTACAGCTTTTTTTAATTTAAAAAAAAAAATCAGGATCCAAACACGGGTCCAACACTGCATTTATCTGAGGTCTTCGCAGGCTTTTCCAACCTATGGGTGGCACGCGTTCACCCTCTTCCCCTTTGCCAGGTATTGTCAAAGAAAGTGAACAGTTCCTCCCGTCGAGTTTCTCACCCTGTAAAGTTTGCTGATTGCTTCTTCATCGTGCCATGTAGTATGTTCCTGTCGCCCTGGAACATCTCTTTATACCAGCGGCAAGGAAGACGTGGAAGACTTCCAGTGCCGTGTCAGGAGGACACAAGAGCATGAGCTGGAAGGGAGTGTTTTGAGCATTCAATAAATAAACAAATAAGCCGCAGCATATGGGGATCCCTCAAGCGTGATAATATCCGTGGGCCTGCGGTAATCTCCAAAAATAGATACGCTGGCCACCTCCGAAGGATGGGAAGGAAACAGTTCTCCATTCCAAAAATGAATAAATAAAAATAAAGAATCAAGTGCTTGTTCTGCCTTTTCTGTATGAGCTGTTTCTCAGGGTAATCAAATAACTTGATGAGAAGAGGTCCTGCTAATAAAGAAAGAATGATACAACTAAGACATTGCCGTTTTGCGATCCTTAGTGAATAAGACATCTAATAAAGGCCCATCAGGGACTGCTAATACCACAGATGAAAGCTGGGGAGGGGGGACTTGACTACGATGGATATGTGAGGCTGATAGTATCAGTCAACAGAGACTGTCATTACAAAAAGATAAGTCACTCGGTATTACGTCCTCTTGATGTGACACAGTAGGAAATATGCAGCCCATGAAATGTTTATGCCAAAAATTTGGGTCCGAATCTGCTGAAACCTCTATTTGTAACTACCAATTTAAAGGTAGGTCACACTCTTAATATTTATTCTTTTTTCCTAAAATGAGCAAATACTAAATGAAAGGCCAACCAAGATCTCCAGGCACATGTCAAACTGGGCAACCCCTAAAGGCAGGTGCGTTAAGACCGTTCCAATAGATCCATGCGCACCCTCCACCCTGCCCCGTTATAAAACCATTACATTCTTGGGCTTTAGATGGTTCTGCATAAGGCAAGGGAAAATGGCAGCGTAGACAGGACTTTCAACTTTTGGTTGTGCATGGGTGTATCTTTTTTTTCCCTCTCTAATACATAAGATAAACTTGTGTTCACACATGTCATACCTTTAAATTATATCATTACTGTGTTCAAGAAAATGACGTTCCAAGGTGAGCTGGCTTCTGAAAGCCAACTCATCCTCAGTCAAGATCCCTAGTCAGTTGGTCGGTCGTGTGAAAGGGACCCACAGCTGTGGCTCTGCAGCCCCCAGGCACGAGTTAAGCGGCGGGGGCGTGCACCCGAGCTGCGGCGGGAGCCGCCTGCACACAGTGGCTCTCAGGTGAGGCTGTGCCTGTCCCCTGGGTCTTACTGTGCTGTTTCCAGGGAGCGCAAAACCCACGGTGCAGGCGGCTTGTGTCATCATTTTCTTAGACCTGTTCAAATGGATGCCCATAGGCGTCCCTATATTTATTCCCAGTATCACAGTCCGTGTCCCAAATGAAGGCACGTGGATTTGGGTGTGTTGTAGCAGATAACTTATTTACAGGTACTTTGAAAACCACAACTCTGAAACATCACCAGCTGGCAGGCAGTGCCTCATATATAACACAGTCGGTTGGGGTTGTTTAGTACTCCACTTTCTACTTAAGAACACTGATATTTGTTTTTATTTCACAGATCACATGAAAAGAACATGACTTACAAAGAATTAAATTACAATACAAAAATGATCCCCAGAGTCTTACATTAGAGAAATGATAATATTGCTTAACATGTATGAAGATTTCAAAGCCCACCAGATTCTTTCCTTTACTTTCATTTCCAAATGGACAAAAGAAATAATGACCAAATAATACTTTAAAAAATTTCTTAATTCGATCCCAAAGAGTAGAAGTGACATCCTTTCCTGCTCTTCTAAGATTGGTCACAACCTGACAAGTCAGGAAGAAAAAGTCCAAGATGTATCTTGGTATTTATTTATTTGTTTGTTTGTTTAGCATTTGAGACATTTCATCTACATTTTATTGCTGTCGAAATGTTGTTTCAAGACAGACTATGCATTTTATTTTTATTTTTTTCTTTTCTTTATTTTTACTGTTGACACTATTGTAGATGTCTCCATTCCCTCCCTTGCCCCACTCCCCCCAGCCCCTGCCCCCCTTCCCTCTGGCCGTCCTCACACTGTTGTCTGAGTCCATGGGTTTTGCATCTGTGTCCTTTGGCTAATCCCTTCACCTTCTTCCATCCAGTCCCTCCCTGCCCCCTCCCCTAGATGCCACATGTAAGTGAGATCACATGACACTTGTCTTTCTCTGACTGGCTTATTTCACTTAACATAATAATCTCCAGACCCCTCCATGCTGTGGCAAAAGATAAGCTTTCCTTCTTTTTTATGGCACTTACACTGGTTCTCTGCCATTTTCATGGAAATGTGGTGAATGCAATTTCATTTAATGGTAGTATTTAGCCTAGGTTCCATGAATTCAATTTTTTATTTTTGTTTTTTGAGGTAGAGTGGAGTACACATTGGAGCTGAGTCGGAGCTTTTTGACTTGCATATGTTGAATCCAAAGGAAAGTTTCCTTGTGCGGAATGAAAAGTGCAGGGTTCGTCTCCTGGTTTACCACCAGCTCAGGACAGAATCACTATTTGGGGCCTGACATTCAATACACCTGTGATCACAGATATTGCCACTGAAAGCTTTTCCAACAAAGCAGGAAACAAAGAACCTTGCAGCCGTGTCTCACTTTAATTCACAACAGTGAGGGAGCCGGGAGGTGACGATAAACACTGCCCTTGGGGACAGTATCAAGTGTCCCTTTACCTCATGAGAAAGAGCAGCAAAGCAAGGAGAACCATATATAAAATAAGTGTGGGCTCACATAGTGCTGGGCACATCCAACTGCAAGCCGGGAGTCCGACTGGGAAGAACTGTTTCAAGGTAGGTTATTCTACCCAGCCTCAGGGGACCCAGCCTCGTGGGAATTGTGTCTATGCGATCTCCAGGCTTAGAATACACCAGGATGACAGGAAAGGTAAGACAAAATTCCTTCCGTATGTTACGTCTGCAAATTTTTTTTCTCCCATTAAGATGCCTTCCTCACCACAAAAGCTCTCTTTTAGAAAGTACTATAATAGGATTTGGAGGATGGGGAGGGGCAATATGATAATTATGTATAGCAGCTGTCACTTCCATACTTTTTCTCTTTACTGCTGTGTCAGTGGTGCTTATACCAAAATGTTATTAATTAGTTCAACCCACTCATTATTTTGGCTTTGGATTTGTTTTTTTGACAACCACAAGGCGATATTACTAGAGCTCTGCTTCAGACCAATACCATGTTGTGAACATTTCAAATGTATATGTCACAGGCAACTGTTGCTGAGGAATTTTGTTTAAAAGGTACAAATGATGGTTCGTTAAGGATCAGCCTTATCATGACATCAGTACACAGGATTATGGCTTCCTCTTTCTCCAGTGCATCGGGAAGGTTGTGAGCTTCTCAAGGTCACGGCCCTCCCCTCTTCTTTCTTTCCAATGTTCTGGCACACTGCTAGGACTGCGGGATGTGCTCAGAGGTGTTTGTTAAAAAGATAAAAAGCTTTATGATTCAACTTAATTCACTTTTGTTATGAGCAGTGGACAACGGTGACAGATTATGGCACAAAACAAAGCAAAACAAAAAGCACCTGGTGTATCAGCTCTGCAGACTGTGGGAGGAGAGGAAATTCCTACCTGGGGAAAGAAATGTCTTGAAAATACATGTAAGGAGAACTAAAGCCTAAAGTAAAGAAATAAGACACTGGGCTTGACTTCACGGGACGCCCTTGTCCACAATGAGCTGGACACAGGAAGTTAATTTATCATGCCATATTTTTAAAAAATATAGTTATTAGCTTAAAAGATTTTGTAAACCTTAAAATAATTGGCTTTTCATTACAGAGAAGTAAATACTCATTGTGTTGAATTAATTAATTTTAGAATAAATTAATCTTAGTGTATACCAGGACAGGGCGTTACCCGGTACATGATAATTAACCAGAAAAATGTTCTTGTTTACAACCACGTGCACTAACCTAAGTCTGTGTTGAATTCTTTGACATGCAGAGAAGTTGTCAACTTTTAGAGCTGGGATGAATCTTGGAAATCTCCTGCTCCAGCATCTTCAATTTACGGAGAAAAGGATTGAGCCCCAGAGGGGTGCAAGGACATTGACCAAACGAACAGAAGGTGACTGAGTGCTCCAGCCAGAAGCCCCAGCTGCAGCCCTAGTCCTGGGTCCCCTTCCCGGGGGCAAAGCCTATATCAATTTTCACCTATTTATCTCATTGTGGTTTATTTCTCCTTTTAAAAATCTTTTAAAATACAAGTTTTAAATGTCCAATCACTATGTTGTATACCTGAAACCAATATAATATTGTGTGTCAACTGTAACTGAAAACTGAAAAAATTAAAAATACAAAAACAGACTACAAGTTTTAGAGAATTCCTGATTAATAGTGATCATAATGAACAACTATAAATGTCCTCAGATTCAAAGAAGCAGTTTAAGCACTGCAGGCAAAACCATGGTCCCTGACAGAGAAGAGACTTCATGTTCTGAGACAAATTATATAAAGAAAAACACAAGAAAGACTTTGTCAAACTTGCTCCTGGCAAGCCTTCTGGTTTTAACCATGCGCACCAGCATAAAACGACCAAAGTCTACAGCAAAACAGAGATGTTGCTGAAGGCTGTACGTCGGTCATTTTCAAACTTTTATTCTTAAAACTTGCTCGGAACCCTAAAATATGTAACAGATGGAAGTGGAGCTTATCTGACTGAAGTCGAAAGAGGATTCCAGCAGTTCAACCTGCTCTGCATTCCCGTACTGATTTAAAGGAATTTCTAGAAACAGTCAGCACCAAGGCGGGCAGACCACGGGCCGGAGTGGGCTGTGGCTGAGCCGCTTCTTCATGCTGACAGCCAGCTCCCTGCAGCCTGACGGATGCAGCTGGGCCACTCTGTGATGGGAAGTTCAAATGCACGATCTCCTCTCTTTTCTAAAGCTCTGTACAGTTTGCTTATTCTTTTTTTCTCTCTCTCTCTCTGACCAGGCTTTAAATTCTAAGGTGCATCAGAATCATTGGGGGAGCTCATTGAAAATGCAGCTCCCCTGTTACCATCCCTGTGACTTCTCCTTCAGTGGGCCGGGGGCCCAGTTCATGCGTCTGTAGGTCTGAGGGGTACTGCACGTGAATCATAGACCCCCCTTTGAGAAACACGCTTCTGCACCATCTAATAAAACGTGACACCTATGGATAATACTTATTTCTCTGAATTTAATTTAATGTTCACCATATCGATTGAAAAGGGGCTTCACATTTCAGTCCTACTGCTGATGGAAATTATGAGCACTGATCCAAAAATCCAACAATGTATTTTAAATTGGGATGAATCTAAAGGCTTTGGACCAAAATGAGAGTATGTGGGCCTTAGGAAGAGTACTTTGAGTCAGAGGAACTCTAATAAGTAAATTGGAAAACCAGTAGTAAAGAAAAAATAAAAGGAAAATTTTTTCATATGATTCAATTTTTGTACTTGAAGTCAACATGCTAAGTGGTAAACAGCAAAGAAATTCACTTAAATATGTGAAACAAACATGAAAGGTATGCACCCTGTAACCACAGTCATTCAATGCCGTTCTGGTAGTTTTGGCCAATCTAAGAGACGATTTTAAAGATGAGTTTTATTATTGGAAAAGAAGAGATTTTCATCCTTCTTTACCTCCCTTTCTGCCGTTGCTATGTCTGTGTTGTTGGGAACCCCAAGAGAATTGACTGAAATACTATTGGAAAGAATAAGAGAATTCAGTGAGGTGACGGGTTGTAACATCATCATTAAAAATAGCTTTCCTATAAGCCAGTTACAAACATGATGGGAAAACGTCTAATTTAAAATAGCAACCAAATAATGTGAAATGTCTAGGTGCGAACAGAATAAGAAACATAAGGAGCCTTTAGGAAGAAAAGTCAAAAATCTCTCCTGCAGCACACAAAAGGTTTGAGTGAATGGAGACTCATGTCCTGTTCCCATTAGGAAAGCTCTAATGTTAAAACTCTGTCAACTCTCCCCAAATTAACCTATATGTTTACCTCAGTTTCAACAAAAAGCCCAAAAGAATTTTATTAGAAAATAGCACAGTGATTCCAAAATTAATCTGGAAAAGAAAGTGCATGCCACTGTGAAATGTATGGAAAAGTACAGGTACAATGATATGACAATAGAAGCATCCACAAATATCTCTTAAAAGGAACTTTAACACTTAGTCCTTCTCTATTTCTAACTTTATAATATAGAGCAACATTGCCCTTTTAATTTTTATTTTGCAGTTGGTAAACCGAAGCACAGAAAGGCCAACTTCTAACAGGCTGGTTCCCCTGAATCCTGCTGTCACCCGCAGAAATAATGAAACCCTACCCAAACATTACTTCCTGCATCTCTCATGATTATGCACAGATATTGATTTTGTTTCTTTTTTTTAAATTCTACTTATTGATTTTAGAGAGATGGGGAGAGGAGAGAGAGACAGAGAGAGAGAGAGAGAGAGAGAGAGAAATGATGGTTTGTTGCCCCACTCATTTATGCGTCCATTGGTTGACTCTTGTATGTGTCCGGACCGGGGCTTGAACCCACAACCTTGGTGTATTGGGACAGTGCACTAACCAACTGAGATCCTCAACCAGGGCTCACCTCTGTTTCTTTGATAGCAGTTACAAATATCCCAGTCACTGTTATTTCTATATGGCTCAACTTGCAATCTATTTTTATAATCCTCTGCAAACCTAGGGCTCTTTCTACCTTCCCCCGTGTTGTCCTTGATCTAGAGGAAAATACAGTTTTCCCATCAAAGTTATTTTCACAGGAATTTGGTGCTTTACCTACATTTTGTCACCTTCCTCTCGTATTTCAGTTTTCATCCTGAAAAATCTGATTCATTGAGATATCCAAAATTTTTGTCATGCCCAAAGAATTTGGTAATTGCCAAGAAAAATGGTATGTCTTCACCCAATAATTTAAAAAATAACATCTGTTACCAAAAACACTAAATATTCTTGGTAGATATGAACTGTCAGTTTGTGTATATTTTAACAATGACAATATAATAATAAGAGGGTACATTCCGTCATCATTCACCATGCAAGACTATTGCTCTCTAAGCACTTTAGATGCATGTAAATGCATGTAATTTCAGTAACCCTTACTACTCGCTTTCATTGATCATCCCCATATTACAGATGCAGAAACTGAGAGGTAAAAACAGTTTGCTTAGGATGGAAGAGCAAACAAACAAACAAGAACGACCTTGGCAAGACAATTGCCGAGTGACTGATCTGACATGCATTTTTCTCCTTGGCAGGTTTAAACTGGAGCAGTTAATAGTAACTTCAGTGCACGCCAAAGGCAGGAAATTGCAGAATACACCATTTCTTCAGACCTGGTATTCACTCCAAGTACTGTGCTAATTTTGCATTTTAAAAAACCCATCATTGGAAATTAAGCCCCTTTTCAATTTGAAAGCTGTATCTATGTATTATGTGGGACAGAGGTTAACCACGCAGAAGTATACAAATTTCCCCAAATTATCCTTCAAGTATTAGAAGAACTTGACACAAATATAAAATGCTTGTCGGGGTTTTTTTTTTTTTCTCCCCTAGAGAATGATCTTTGCAACTAATTCCCAGTGGAGCCCTCTGTCCAACCTCATGCAAGTGGTCACCTTCTGAAGTCTTTCTGCCTGGCCATCGGATTGAATTTCCACACGATGGCGCTGCCATGACCCGTCACCTGGGCCCCCCACCTAGCTGTTTTTCCATTTCTTACATAATAGGCGCCTCGTATACCGTCGTTGTCAGCACTACTTCCCTGCCTAGTCCGCTTGAGAGATGAACGGAAGAACAAATGAATAACCTTTTCTTCGCTCACCTCTTGCCGTCCTCTTCACAGTTTGTTAGGCCAGAGCTACCCCACACAAATTTCTACTACTTTTTGTATTCTTTTTTTTTTTAAGATTTTATATGTTTATTTTTAGAGAGAGGGGAAAGGAAGAAGAGGAACACCAGCGTGTGGTTGCCTCTCACATACTTGCAACTGGGGACCTGGCCTGCAACGCAGTCATGTGCCATAGGCTGGGATCGAACTGGCGACCCTTTGGTTCACAGGCCAACACTCAATCCACTGAGCCACACCAGCCCGGGAAGCTTTTAATTCTTAAAGAGAGCAAATATTTCTCCTCTGTGACATTTAATAGAACACTTGAACAGAACCAAACTGTTTCCACATCAATAGAGACATGTAAGCAACCCCAAAATGAGGGCGCTACTCTTCTCCTTTAACAGCTTCGGGGAGAAAGCCACCTCCCTTTCCCTTGACCTCATGACCCGACTGGCCAGCGTGCCGTCCCAGCCGAAGGCTGACGCAGTTTGCTGTGGGAGATGGAAAGCCCGCGTTCTCAGCCGTCCTGCAGGTTTTTGCAGCGACGCTTCATTCTTCCTTTTGTTCTGTTTTGTTTTTCCTTTTCTCTCTTTGGTCTTAAAAATTGTTCTAAAAGATTTTATTTATTTATTTGTAGAGAGAGGGGAATGGAGGAAGAAAGAGAGGGAGAGAAACATCAGTTGGTTGCCTCTCTCGCACCCCCAACCGGGGACAGGGCCCACAACCCATGCCCTGACTGGGAATTGAACTGGCAACCTTTTGGTTTGCAGGCTGGTGCGCAGTCCACTGAGCCACACTAGCCAGGGCTAAAAAAAAAATGTTTTTCATTAAGATATAATTAACATACAACATTATATTAGTTTCAGGCGTACAACATGATGATTAGATGTATATACAAATTGCAAAATGATCACAATAAATCTGGTTAAAGTCCATCACCACACATTATTACAAATTACTTTTTCTTGTGGTGAGGACTTTTAAACTCTACTCTCCTAACAATGTCCAAATATGCAGTACTATAGTCGCCATGCTGTACATGGTGTCCCCTTTTGATTCTTATAAGATATAAGTATTATTTATCTTATAACTGAAGTTTGTACCTTTTGACCCCCTCCGCCCATTTCACCCACCTCCAACCCCCACCTCCGTTAACCACAGATGAACTCCATCTATGAGCTTGGGATTTTTGTTTGTTTGTTTCAGATTCCACATGTAGAGGGAGATCATAAGGTGTTTGCCTTTCTCTGTCTCATGTTCTGATGTATTTCATTAGCACAGTGCTCTCTGGGTCCATCCATGTGGTAGCAAATGGCAAGATTCTGTTTTTATGGTTGAATAGTGTGTGTGTGTGTGTGTGTGTGTGTGTGTGTGTTGGATCTTCTTCATCCATTCATCATCCAACCCTTAGGTTGTGTCCATATCTTGGCTACTGTAAACGATGCTGCAATGAACATGGGGGTGCGGACATTTTTTCAAGTTAGTGCTTTCACTTTCTGCAGGTCATACCCAGAAGTGGAATTGCTGGACCACGTGGTAGTTCCATTTTTAATTTTTTGAGGAATCTTCATAATAATTATTTGGTCCTTATACCAAATACTTCAGGTGACCAAATGCTTACTAGAGGTAACTAATCAGATATAAAACACTTTTGAAGTTTTCTAATCTGTGGTTCTTAACCAGGGTGATTTTGCCCACGGAGGGACATTAGCAATGTCTGAGACATTTCTGATTGGCACAACTTGGGGAGGCTGATCCTACTGGAATTTAACGGACGCAGCCCAGGATGCTGCTAACTATCCTACAATACACAGGACAGCACTGCCCCAGCCCCGCCCACACACACACCATGAAGAATTATCTGTCCCAAATGTTCACTGTGCTGAGGTTGAGAAACCCTGTTGCTAGGTAAAGAATACATCAGTGACGGAAGGGGTGCTATTTCTCCACCACCTTTTTTAAAATGTCCACTTACATAGATATACAATAAGATTTAACAACAACAACAAAAAAACCATTATAAGGATTCCAATTTATAATGTTCTGAAAAATGTGAAACTCTCGAGAAACAAACCAGTGGTTGCCAGGGGATGGAGGAAGGGAAGAATGAACAGGCAAAACACAAAGAATTCTTAGGGCAGTGAAATTGCTCTGTGTGAGGCTGCAACATGGATACATTGCCAGGATGCATTAATGCCAACCCATAGAAAGTGCCCCACCAAGAGTGCGCGCGTCCTAATGCAAGCTATGGACTCTGGGTGATGCTGCTGTGTCAGTAGAGGTTCCTCGACTGTAACAAATGTAACTCTCTGCTGGGAGAGTGCATGGGGGAGGTGCACAAGGTACAAGGGTGTAGGGAAACTCCTTGTACTTTCTGCTCAACTTTGTTGTGAGCCCCAAACTGGTCTAAAAATAGTTTGTTAGAGCTAAGTGGGAAAACAAAACAAAGTTTAAGGAACTTGGTGAATTTCCCACTCTGACCTGTTATTTGCGGAAAAACAGATTTAAACATTCACAACTGTTTGTAACGAAACCTCCCTTTCACTATGAAATTCTGAAAGATGTCATTACTGAAGACAGGAGTGAAAGCCTGGGCAGGACAGTAGGTGCCCGTTTTATGGTCAAGGGAACACTAGTTCTTTAGGATGTTAAGAGGATGTCGAAGGAAAGTGTTTGGAAAACCCTGAGTCAAAGGAAGTAAAGCAGTTTTGGGTTGCTTGTCTCTTTCCCTTTGTGAAGAATTCCTGAGAGCCTTCCAGATGCTAATGCCACTGTGAACCCCTGAAGGGTTTTACTCTACCCTGTGTCCCCCAAGCTGCCATGACCACAGGACCCTGTTCTGAAGGAACATCTGAAGGGACTATTGTGGACACCAGTGGAGAAGCTATAGGAAAGTCACCCTGGCTGGTTAACAGCGTGGGCTTCACAGCTCACGTTTTGATTCTGTCCCCTTGCTCCCTTGGTTTGGCTGCTTCTCTCCATTCCTCCAATTCCATCCTCTCCAAACGTCACCCCATCCCCCTAGAACTCAGTGCAGTACCCACCGTGGGCTGTCCCCAGCAGAGGGACAGCATGTTTTCCAGTAGTTTCATCACCTGTGTGGCAAAGAGAGCCTCCCTCAATGGCCTCGGGCCCCACGCTGCACGGCTGGCTAGTCTTAGCAGAGTCACTTGCGCACTTGTCCACTTCTGCAAGCTGGCCATAGCCACCTGCGAGCCCCGGGCAGGCCTCGAGTCTGAGAAAGAGAGGCGTCAGATTTCGCTCTCTTTCTATTGTAGAGGAAACTCCAATCCTTTGAATGGGATTGGGTGCATTTCTTAAGTCAGCTTCCTCAGGCTCCCTCCCAACAGTCACTCTTGCCTACAGTGCAGGGGAGTCCCTGTGTTCCTGCGAGTGGGAGTGCCGGTGCTATTCTGGGCCTTTCTTTCCCGGCTGCCAGCGGAACAGGTGCTTTTCGCGGACCTCAAATGCTGCCAGGAGCCATGCTGCCTCCTGTTTTGTGTTCCACACTTGGGTTTTCCGGTGCTGCCAGAACTGGAGTTTTATTTCTCCATCTTTCCTTTCCCGTTGCCCGAAGAGATGAAGCAATCTGTCAGACCGAGCCACAGCCTTCAATCTGTCTTTATTGGGGAAGAAGAATTTCAGGTCTTCATTTTCTTAATATTTAACCTGGAATATCCAGTCGACCCGACCCCGGAAGGATTTCCCCCAAAGCCTGAATCGTATTTGGAGGTGGAAGACGATTTCTACATCCACTTCCTCAAGCATCTGGCAGCTGCTGTGGGCCAGGCGCTGTGCTGGGTGCTGGGGATAAAGAGATAGGCGAGGCACACGCCACACCTGGAGGCTGAAACAGGCAAGGAAACAAGCAATTGCATTGGAGGGAGAGGCACTGTGACCGGTCTGTGCACAGGGGCCCATGAGGGACCGGGGGTGGGGGAGGATGCAGCCCCCAACTTGCGGACCTTGGGTGGGCCCCTAGGAGCAGATGCCTTGAGCTGAGTCTAAAGAACTTTTGCCAGAACTCCAAGAATGGTGCATTTCCTTCAGATAACAAATTTGTGTTTATTTTCAACTCATTGTATATAACACATTAATTGGGAGCAGTTTATTAATTTTCTTCTTGAGATTTGAAGGATTCTTGCTAGATGGACAGCCGTCGTTGCTGAAGTGCTCATTTTGTCAAAAGGAGCAAGAGAAGAAAGTCACAACAGAAACATCTACCAAGGTGTCTTAGGAACCAAATGGTAGCAAATCACATTTGTACGACATTTTAGCATTTGCAAAGCATTTTTGCATAGATTATCCTATTTGGGACTGACAAAGTTCTTACAAAGTCGGTAGGGAGATTGTCGATGAAATGTGGCCAGTCAATACAAGTGTTCATTTCCACTGCCTCCCGAAGCTCTGTGAAATGACCAAAAAGAAGAAGAAAAAGAGCAAAACCCTATAGTGTCGAAGAGAACAGCGAATGAGAGGCAGCAATGCAGTTTCTGAACGTGGAAATCCGATGAAGCGTGGAGACTCACACAGAAAGGGAGCCGCAGCGCCGGGTCAGAGGAGGGTGCTCGTGTGCTCTGCAGACCCAAAAAGGCTCAGGAGTTCAGCATCTGCTGAGTGGAGCTGGGAACGGAGGAACTGGTCCAAAGCCTGTCTAAGCTTCCCCATAATGCCCCCCACACTCCTTCATGTTGCCCATGGAAACTCCTAGCCCATCCTGGTCCCAGGGGTCCAGAGGTCCAGACTCAGGAACAGCTGACGTACTGAAAGGTGGGAGCGAGGCAAGGGGCTGAGAACAGGAGGGAGGCATGCAAAAGTATGTGCAGGCCCTGTCCCCAACTGTCCCCACCTGTCCCCACAGTACTGTTCCCCAGGTATGTCACAGCCTCACCCCATCCGAGGAAAATGAATGCTTCTTCCTGGGAGAAAACGTTCAGCTGCAATACGGAATTGCTGGCTGGAAGAGTGTGGCCCTGTCACACTACAGCTAAGCTCATTTCCAAGCTTCAGTCCTGTTTCCTTTCAGCGTTTTAGTGTGTCACTGATTAATGACAGTGGCTGTGCGAGAATTACTGGGCACTTGCATGAAGACTCCCAGATGAAAGACAGAACCAAAACAAATCAACACATGGGAAAAAACGGGAGAAAACGAAGGCAATGCAGGAAATGGGAAACAACCTTCAGAGAATAATTGGTATCCTCAGAGAGCTAAGATAAAATGATAACAAAATTTTTAATGAGGAAATTTCCCATAATTTAGAGAAATGCCCCAATAAGGAAATATTTTTATAACTAAAGGATTAATCCAGGTTGTCCAATAGCCAACTAATAAATGGAAGAAATAGAACATAGAGAGGAGAAAGTAATCAAAGAAGTAATAGATGTCCCAGCTTAGGAGAGCAGGCCTCTAGATTCCAAGGGCCCACCCAGAAAAATAAATGAAGAAAAGGTCTACACTAAGTCATATGTACCTAATATTTCAGAACACTGAAGATACAGAGCAAACACTAAAAGTTTCTATAAAAGAACAAAAAGCTAAGTCTCACATTAAAGATTCAGGAATCAAAACGGCAGTGGAATTCTCAGAACAGCACTGGAAGACAGCGAAGCAATGCCCTCAAATTTTGGAGAGTGTTTTTCAACCTAGAATTCTCTCTCTCACCCAACTATTAACCAAGTGAGAGTGTCGAATGAAGACATTTTCGGCCATGCAAGATCTCAACACTTCCACTTCCAGCTCATCCCTCCTTAGAGGCTGCCAGAAAATGTGCCACATGGAAACGAGGGAGCAACCCAAGAAAGCCTAGGACACCAGAGTCAGGAACGAGGAATCCATGGCAGGAGATGGGCGTAAGGAAGCCTCAGGACCGGAGTGGGACCTGGAGTGTGCCGGTCCCCGCAAGAACAGGGGCCGGAGGCTCCAGAAGGGCGATGTTCACGGGAAAAAGGACACTGATGGGTAGCCTACGTGATGTTTGACCATGTCACATATATTTTTTAAAGATATTATTTATTTATTTTCAGAGAGAGGGGAAGGGAAGGAGAAAGAGAGGGAGAGAAACATCAATGTGTGACTGCTTCCCACGCACCCTGCACTGGGGACCCGCCCCTGCAACCCAGGCATGTGCCCTGACTGGGAATCAAACTGGTGACCCTTTGGTTCTCAGCCTGCGCTCAATCCACTGAGCCACACCAGCCAGGGCCATGTTGAGTATCTTATTCAGGGCCTTTGCAATTCGGCTGGAGTGTGGAAACAGATAGTGATACTGATGTGGGAAATTGAGCAAATGAGAAGTCATGTAGTATAAGAAAGGGAATGTAATGATTATGCATAAATTGGCTCAACAGAAAATAAGACTTATGTATCGATAGTAATAATAATAAGGTAAAAATTAAGTATTGCCTTAACCGACAGTTGTATATAATTATGTCTGGGTTACTGAGGAAGTAGCAGTGGGAAGGTAGGGTAACATAGGTAGGGTATCATACCTTCATCTTCCAAAATAGGAAGTCAAATTGTAGTATGTCTGAGATGGATAGCAGTACGAGCATATTCATTCTTAGGGAAGAAACAGCTAAACAGGAGAGGAAGCAGCTAAAGGAATGGGAAGAGGTTGCTCTCAGAAGAACGAGCCTGGAAGACGAGCGGCGGCAGGAGGTGCTGTGGATGTGTTTTCGTGTAACAAATCGCTGCATGTATGATGGCTTTGAACAATGACAAACATTTTGTCAATTATCTCTCAGGGTTTCTGTGGATCAGGATTTCAGGAAGGGCTCTGCGAGGCACTTTGAGTGACGGTCTCTCAAGATGCTGCAATCAGATGCAGGGAGTGGAGCTGGACCTGGGGCTGGCGCAGCCGGGGCGGGCCGGGCACCCCTCTCTCTCTCTCTCTCTCTCTCTCTCTCTCTCTCTCTCTCTCTCATCACGCAGTCATGCAGTCTCAGGGCTTCTCTGTAAGATCTCTCCAGAGAGATTAATTTGACTTTTTTCATGGCATGGCAACGTCGAGGTAGTTGGATTGCTAATGCAGCAGCTCAGAGTTCCAGAGATGAGTGTCCCAAGTAGACAAAGAATAAGAAGCCAAGTAGCATCTTTGACAGTTAATTTGCTGTGTTGATTTGAATGGGTCATGGAATGTCCAGGTATTCAGTTAAACATGGTTCCTGCATGTGTCGGGGTGGGGGCGTGTGGTGTTTCTGGAAGAGGGTGTTAGCCTTTGCTTCAGTAGAGGGAGTACAGTAGATTGACCCTCTTGATGTAGGCGGGCATCATGCGACTCACTGAGGGCCGGAGTAGGACGAAGAGGCAGGAGAAGGAGCAATTTGCTCTCTGCCTGACCTCTTGAACTGAGACATCTATTTTCTCCTGCCCTAGGAGTTCCCGGTCCTTGGGCCTTTAAACTATTACTCACACCATCAGCCTTCCTAAATTCCCAGGTTGCAGAGGGCAGATGTGGAAATTCTCAGCCTCTGTAATTGGATGAGCCAATATCTTATAATAAATCTCTCTCTTTCCATATATGAGTTAAATACATATATATACTTATAATATATATAACTTTTTGATATAATATATAGAGTAGTATGGAAAAGTTTAGACATAACTTTCTCCATGCTACTCCATCAGTCAAAACAGTCACGAAAGCCACGCAGGTTAGAGGGCAGGAAGCACAGATGCCACCACTCCATGGGAGAATGTCAAGGTCTCCTTAGAAAGTGTATTATGGGATGGGAGGGATCACGGTGGCCATCTTTGGAAAATACAGTCTGTTATAGGTGGGGAATTGCTGTTTTTTCTGATAAGCTGTCTAGTATTATTTGACTATTTAAACAATGTGCATGTGTCATTTTTATAAAAATACAAATTAAGGGTTGAGGATACTCTTATTATCCTTTAGCAAATGAGGGAAATGTTCTCAGAGAGGTCAAGAGGATGCTTGAGATAGGGCTGGGGCATGAACCAGAGCTCTTTGCTGCTAACCACATGACCAAGGAGAGTCACTCCCATTCATATTAGTGACCAGAGCCTACCTCAGTTGCAACAGTTAACAAATGGGCTGGCTCTCCAAGCTCAGCATTTATAGCCTGATCTCTTAGCCTGAATATTAGCTTGAATTTGGAATGCAAATCATCAGATTTCAATTAAGCAAAATCAAAGCAATGACACCATGCTGTCTAACATGATGCATCAGGTGCTCAAGAAATGATTTTGGTTTTTCAGTTGGTAGACCCTAGAATCAATTGCACTTAGTGTCCTTCAGGTTGATCGGGCCTTGCACTTGGACTTTTCAATGCCTACACACACACACACACACACACACACACACACACACAGCTGCCAGGCTAAAACATAGAATGAAAACCAAATTCTTTTAAATAAGGCTCTCACTCTTGCTCATTTAATAAACATCTACCTGCACAAACCACCAAATTGTCCAGGATAAGACATTGAACTTGGGCCTGTGATTGCTCAAGGCTTGAGTTATCAGTCCCCAAATCTGTTCCCATTCAGGACATTGCATCACTTGGACACTGACTGACTCACTCCTTCTGAGCAGCTGCTGCTACTCCCAGACCACAGCCAAGGATTAAGACATCACTCCTGGGTGGCCAAATATATTGGTCAAACTTGAACCTGGTCTATGAAACACGAAGTCCAGATGCCGAATATTTATATGGGAAAGTGTGTGGATTGTTCCAGAGATCCTCAGTTATACACAGAAGCAGGTGATGTGTTGCAAAGGGTGGGACTAGGAGGAGAAAGCTGTCAAGGGTCAAGTTTTCCAGCTTGGATTCTGTTTTTTGCTTCCCATGGCTGGGCTAAAAATACAAACCTAGTGTCTTAATACAACCCTATTACCTTACATTTCTGGAGGTCAGAAGCCTGACATGGGTCCAGAGAGACTGAAGTGAAGGTGGTGCTAGGTGGCTCTTCTTTCTGGAGGCTCCAGGAAGAATCTATTTCCTTCCCTTTTCCAGCTTCTAGAAGTTACCAGCATCACTTGGTTCAGGGCCGGCCACCCTCCTCCATGTTAACGGCCAGCAATGGCAGACCGAGCCTTTCTCCCTTATCTCTCTGACCTTTCCTCTGTCACATCTCTTTGACCACAGTCAAGGGACGTTCTCCAGTTTGTAAAGTCTCATGGGATTTCACTGGGCCCACCTGGTTAATCTGGTATACTCTTCCCATCCCGAAGTCTGTAACTTTAATCACACCTGTGAAATTCTTTTTGCCACCTAAGGTAACATACTCCCAGGTTCTAGGAATGAGGGGTTGGACATGTTAGGGAGACATTATTCTGCCTAAGAGCAGAGTTTTTCAAACTGGCCCATTAGTGGACTGTGAAATCCATTTAGTGGAACACTGCTGGTATTTTTCTTTAAAAGGGAGTAGAGCCAGGCCGGGGTGGCTCAGTTGGTTGGGCATCAACCCGTAAACTGAAAGGTCGTGGGTTCGATCTCCAGTCGGGGCACCTAACCTAGGTTGCTGGTTTTGTCCCCTCAGGGCACGTGGGAGAGGCAACAGACCTATGTTTCTCTGTCGCTTCGATGTTTCTCTCCCTCTCCCCCTCCCTTCCCTTCTCTCTGAAATCAATAAGCATGTCCTCAAGTGAAGATAAAATAAAAAAAATTAAATGGAATAGAAATTAATAGAGTATGATGCATTTAGTGAGTATCAATGTTTCATAAAACTTCAATTTAGTTTTTATGCGTTAGTGATATAAATATGGATTTTATGAATTGTGATAGAAAATGTATTTCTTAGTGAAGGTCATGGGCAAAGCGTTTGAAAGCCATTGACTTAAGCAAGAGGATGATGAGAGTGTTAAGCAAAATAGAACATAACGTTAACAGCTAACATTTACTCATGTTTGCCATGAGCGGTGCCCGCTCTAAATACTTACTGTTCATTAACTCATGGTGTCTTTCCACGCACCCAACGTGGTGAATCATCTCTGTGTTGTGAATGAGGACATGATGAGAAACTAAAGTCTTTCCTAAAGTCACACAGCTAGGTTAACACCAGGCAGTCCAACCCCCAGCTCCCACGACTATATGCTGAACACCACTCCGCAGGGTCTAGAAGCTCCCGGAGCCCGAGGAGGAAGGCGATCTTGCTATCCTATTACCCTGAGAACCACTGCTCATGCAGAGTATCCTGCCTAAAACGGGAAACACCAACTACTGCAGAGCAGAAAACAAACTTCTTATGTAACCCCAGGTTTAAGTGAGTGCTGGGAAAAGCATGGGAAGAGTCTCTCAACCCAAAGTCTGCAGTGAGCTCCCCGCTGCTGGCCGATAGCCTGAATGTCAGCCTAGGAGTTAGAGAGTGAGTGTGACATACACCGTTAAAACTAATACGTAGGAAATTAATGGTATTTCCTTAGAGGATATGGGAGGGAGAAAGAGAGAGAGAGAGAAACATAGACCAGTTGCCTCTTGCATGCCCCCAGCTGGGGACCTGGCTTGCAGTCCAGCCACATGCTTTGATTGGGAATCAAACCTGTGACCTCTCAGTTTGCAGGCTGATGCCCAATCCACTGAACCACACCAGCCAGGGCCTACTGAGCCTCATACTTTTGATATTCCCTTCTCTTTATAATGCTTCCTTATATTTTAGTGTATGGTATCTTTTTTTATCTACTTCCTTATATTATAAAAAGACTGAAGCTTATTCCATGGAAAATAAAAGAAGGAGTGAGGAAACACAGCCACCATTCAAACTAGACAGTGGACAAATGGTGTGTGATTCCTTTTTGAAGTGAGGTGTGTGATACCTACTCTCAAGGATGCCCAGAAGGTTTTGTGACAGGCAGCGAGTCCTCGGGATTCTAGGGCATGGAGTCTCCTGCTATAAGCTGGCCTATCCCCAGTATTCTACCTCAGACTCAAGCGTAACTCTTTTCTGAGACTCGGATGTTGTCAAGGTATAAAAACAGCAAAATTTGCCTAGACATGTGGGACGAAGCACTAGAAATGAACAGTTGAAAATAGTTGGTGAAACCCAGAAAAGAAATTGAGGAAGCTGTGTTGATTCTGGCGACAGAAGGTCGTGAAGAAATGGCTGTTGACATGAGGGAAAAGGGAAAGAGAAGAAAGGGTGAGAGTAAAGGACACTCTCCAGTGATGGGAGATACGGTTTGTGGGTGTCTTGTGAAATGCAGGGGGAAAGCCCCACACAAACATGTTATTATTGTTGATGTCTTATTTTGATTTAGCAAACGTTAACTGAGCACGTAAGTGCTAGCTGCCCGGGATACAGAGATAAGACCTGTCTCTCTAGTTAAAACACATTTTACACACTGAGGGTGACTGGGATTGATTATTGAGTGTGTTTCATATTCTATAAATCCGAGGGAGCGCCTTTGGGTCTTGCCCAGAGTAGGCACTCTACGTGTATCTGAATTGAAGTACTGGAGTTGGATAGGACCTGGTGCAAAAAATACTTAACTGTTTGTGCATTCATCCGACAAAAATTTTTATTGTGGTGAAATATCCATCACATAAAGTTTACCATTGAACCATTTCACATACACGGTTCAGTGGTACTAAGTGTGTTTACCTTGTGTGACCATCCCCCTCACCCATCTCTAGAAGGTTTTCATCATCCCAAACAGCAACTCTGTCCCCATGAAACAAAAACTCCCCGTTCAACAGATTTTTATGTATTCCTCCATTCAACCACTGTCTAATGAGCACCTACGACTCAGCGTGGTTCTCCCCATTGTGGGAAGTCTGGGTTACAAAATGAATGAACACGACAGGTACGCTCCGCCCTCCGGAGGATACAGTCTGGGGAGGGAGTCCAGCAGACCAGAAACCACCGGTGAAGAGCTAAGGTTCGCTGACCGCTGCCCCGGCAGCAGGCACTTGGCCCAAACAATGCTCCTGGAGGTAGGAAGACTCCTTCTGCGGGACATAGCTAGGTCAGGGCACCAGGGTTACCTCGAGACCTGAAACTTGAGTCGGGGGTGGTGGCCAAGAGTATTTCCAGCCCAGGGACGACTCCGAGGCAGGCCCTGGTAACAGATTGGGCCCCCTCCCCCCACCCCAACGGGGCTCATGAAGCATAGAGAAACCGGAGGTAAGCTTGCAGAGGCCGCAGGAGCCACCTCCTGGGGGGCCCAGGGTGGGTCTCTATCCCCATGGCAGTGGGAAGCCGCTGAAGAGCGTTTAGCAGGGCCTTTGAAGATCCGGTCACTCCAGCCAGAGTGTTAATGACGGACCCGCTTCTCTACAGCGTTTTATTATCGTGCTCCTGGCGAGCGCAGCTTCCAGCCACCTGTAACAGAAACGTCATGGTATTCACACTGGATAGATGTAAAATTTATTGTCTACAATTTGTCTGCATTTATGTGTAAACTGCCTGTTCTAGAAACTCACCTTTAAGTAAATGGTATGACCCGACTCAAGATCTGATGGAGGAAAAAAACTGGAAATTAGTTTCATCTTGCAGCCCATCTACCAAATAACCTCTCCTAGGGTGGGGAGAAGTCATATCATCTTTCAGAAAGGTATCAACTGCGGCCCTAAGACATAACTGGCCTCCCTTTCCAACTTCTTAATTCATATCCTCCCCGAGGGTACGGAGGTAAACTCCCCCAGTTCCTTTCGGACAAATGTAAATTAAGAATCTGCTTGCAAAACGCCCAATTGGCTTCCTGAGGCAATATTATCAATCACGATTCGAGAGCTAATCTGTTTCCAACTCATCTGTTGTAGGATGGCTGGGCTGCTTGAGTGCTCAGGAAATAAAGGCCAGGTTCAGAAGTTGTTTCTGGAGGGGAAGACATGGAGAGGTAAGCACCCCCAAGGTGACACTCTTTTCTGCACCCTTGTGCCTTGCTGTTGTCAGCTGACAGTGCCTTAATGTCGCCCCATGGATCACTGAACAATCACGGTGACAGTGGATGGCAGGGCAAATCCATTGCCATGACAGAAAAGAAACCTGTTTCACCTGATGGGCTGGGCATTCATTCAACAGCTTTCTCCTCACATTTTGAAGCACTACGCTCTTCATTCATGCCTGGGCATCGGTTTTTTTTTTTAATTTTTCATAATAATAACAAGGCTTCTGCAATGCAAAGTAATGTGAGGAAGGCACCGGGTTATCTTTTTCCTCTGGCAGTAATGGTGGCCGTGAACCTCATGCACAGGTAAGCATTCAAGAGTCAAAAACCTCTCCAGGCCATTTGTTTACCATGACTTTGCTACTCCAGGAAAAAGATGAACTGAGGGGGTCTGGACTCCAATGAAAAGGGGCGTGGCTTACTAACCCAGCCAATGCGACTGGTTTATTCCTGGAGCTATCAAACTTAAATTGTAAAGTCTTTCAATAAACACGGCTCCCTCTCAATTTCAGATTGAGATAAGTAGATAATAACTTTCCCCTTCTTTTCTCTCAACGTCCTGTGTTTAATAAGTAATAATTATATGAACACCATATATTTGTATTCCATTTTATGGTTTACTATTTTCACATACGTGATTCTTACCCCTCACGGTTAGTTAGATGGGACGTGACCATTTTACAAGTTCAGAGGCTGAAGCTGAGAGACAGAAGCAACTTTGCCTAAGTCACCTGGTGGCTGGTAAGGAGGAGCACCATCGGTCCAGCTACAAAGGTTCACGTATGCCACATGTCGCTGGTCCTGAATGCTTTGTTACCTCTCAGGCGAGGCCAAGAACAGAACGTCAGCTCTTTTTAGAAAATTAACCCAAGTAGTTATGATTTGCCAAGACCGCGTGGTCATGTCAGAGTCCGCATGAACATCTCGGGGGTCTAAGAAAACCCTAAGAATCTTTGGTAACTTCCCTCACAGCCCCGTCCCCCTTCTCAAGACGGAACAGACCCATTTGACCTGGGTCAGAGTGACCGTCATCATTTCTCATCTGTTTCACTCCAAACGGCCTCCTAACCACTCTTCCTGCCCATGCCCAGGTCAAGCCCTCGGCCTAGGACTCAAAAACCAATGGCCAAAGACTGTTATTTTGGCCTATTTAGTGTTGACCATTCCTAAAATTTGGGAGAAGTCATATAAAAATGAGGATCACTTCCCTTAAAAAATGGGAAAGCCTCAGGGATGTAAAGTACAGCATAGGAAATATAGTCAATAATATTATAATAACTAGGTGTCAGATCGGTAATTAGGTGTATTGGGTGATTGCTTTACCAGGTATGTAAATGTGTAATCACTATGTTGTACACCTGAAACTACTATAATATGGTATGTCAACTGTAATTGAAAAATAAATTTCAAAAAGCGAAAAAAAATTTAATGGGGAAAGCTCAACAGTTCTGGGTCCCATTCCCACAAGGCCATAGGCGGTTGCCCCTTTGAGTGGGGCCTTTGCTTCAATTCTCTGAAATGTCCCCAGGAGCCCCAGACCACAGACCAAATCACCCTTGCCATGTAGCATCATGACTGAAGTTTTCTTACATCTGGACCTTCATGCATTCATAGTTCCTGCTAGAACTTGGAGGCAGATGAGTTTGCAACCCTCTTCTGCTTAAGCGATCTTGCTAATGTTCAGACCTGATCATGCCATCTCTCAGCTTAAAATTCTTCGGTGCCCCGCCCCGGTCCTCACTTTCTTATCAGTGGATGATGAAGCTCCAACTTCTTCACTCAGCTAGGTTCCTTTCAATCTGCCTCTTGGCTTCCTATAACCCTTCTCTACCCTTATCCCTAACCCCTGCCTGCCCCTGAAACTTTATACTCCAGCCATACTGAACTGCAGCCATGGGAGTGATTCTCATGCATACGCCTTCGCAGAGGCCGTTCCAGCTGTGTGGAGTGGGCTTCCCTCTCTCTCAGCCCTGCTCACTTGAAGACTCAGCCCAGTGCCTTTTCCCCAAGAAGCCTATTGCTCTCTTCCCCAAACTGAATATGCACCTCTATCGAAGCACATATTATTCTGATAATACAACTGTTGGTTTGCCTGTCTCTTTCTCCTGTGCTATATTCTATAAAATCTTGCTGGAACAGAGCATGTCAGTTTTGACTTCGAAACTAATGGTGCAAATTTATTGGTGCAGGAGAAGGAGCGTGGCACGGGAGTCAGGCAGCTGTGATCCGATATCTTAGCTTTACCACGTGTTAAGCCTGGTCCAGCTCCTTAACTCCTCTGATCCTCAGTTTCCGTGTTTATAAATCAAGACTAGTAACTTGTACATTGTGAGATTGCTATGCAGATTAAAGATGTTTGGTACAAAATGCCTAGCACAATGGCAGGTCCTTAGCAGGCACTCAATCATTGGCAGTTAATAGCACAAATAAATGAATCAGGGCAAAACACAGCAGTCTTAAAAGATAAGTCCATCAGAAATGTGCTTGGATAGAGCAAAGTGAAAGCCGGAAAGAGAAGGAAAGGTTATGCAGACACAGAGCATACACAGTGCCTAGGCAATTAGGACAATGCAGGAGGTACTTTGTCAGACTTTCTCCCCCTAAACCCCTAAAGTTTTTTAAAAAACTGAGATGTAATTGACATATGCTATATTAATTTCAGGTGTGTGACATATTGATTCGAGATTTGTGTACATTGTGAAATGATCACCACAATAATTTTTTGTGATGAGGGCCTTTAAGGTCTACAGCTAACAACTTTCAAAAATACAATGTGGTATTGTTTATTGTAGCCACCATGCTGTACGTTACGCCCCTATGATTTATATTCCTGACAGCTTTTAATGAAGGACTTGTCAGCTGGCAGAAGTATGTAAATGATTGGCGGTTCTGTATGTAGAATAATGAGTACGATATAAGATCATCCTAGCTAATTACTGTTTACTTGCAAATGTCACACACTGGCTTCTTAAGTGCACATGTGAGGCTTTGTTTGTTCTGTTTTTTTGCCTGTGTGAGTGTTTGTGGGTGGGTAAGCATGTGCACAGATCTACACCACGGGACCCCTACTGACAATGGCTCAGCAGATGGTCAAAGCGGCTGGTTCCCCAGGTAGCTATACTAGTGTCCCAGTAGCCTCCTGGTGATGGTTGACTTTTTCTCCAAACTGCAAGCTCCTGCATGTCTGGGACTGTGTCACTCATATCTTTTTTCCCTACATATAGTATAGTACTTGGTACCTAACAGGTGTTCAATCAAATATTTGTTAAGTAGAGAAATAGATGAATTGGGAATTGACTATGTGTGTATGTGTCTATAACACATTAATACAGACTTTTATTCTAATTCTTGGGACCACCTTTCCATTTAATTTAAATAGCTACCTATGGCTTAGGGGCTACTGTATTGGTCAGCACTGGCTACAGTCTGTTACCTATGTCATCACTATGTGTTTTTCCAAATCACAGTCAACTGATAGATCCTGGATGACACTTTTGAGGGTGCTTATATCTGGAGTTGGAAGACTTTCTTAATAGTTTAACACTATCTTCTAAATAAACTCAACAGTATTTACCAAGCATCTGGTACTTAGCAATATTGCTAGGAGTAATGAAGAATATAAAGTCCCTGCCTTTGTGTTCTAACTATCCAACAGGGAAATGGATTCAGAGACACGGAACATTAGAGAAATAGACTACACAGCCTTGGTCATGGCTACTCTTAAGATGAGTATGAAATTACCTGTTATTTACTTATGTATTACTTTGCAGGTGTTATGTCAAGAAGATTCTGGAAATTAAATTTTATTATCACAGCTTCTACTTGATTTTTGGAGCTCTCTCTCTTAAAATGAAGAATTATTCGGTATCACAGCTTCTACTTGATTTTTGGAGCTCTCTCTCTTAAAATGAAGAATTATTCGGTGTGCATCAGGGTTGTGGCACATGTCACATGTTTTTAGAGGGTCTTTTTCATTACTGAGCCCCTTATTCCCCACACACTGCTGTTGTCTCAGAAAATGTTGATGAAAGACACAGCACAGGTGCTGGAAGTGTCAAGTCTGCCTTGCTCCCTGCTCTCAAGGAACTTAGACTAGCTCCGAGGGTGCGTGTGGAAGGAGAGAGCTTAGGAGGTCATGATCACTTCCATCTCATTCTTGTGCAGGATGGTCTAAATATTCTCTTAATGCTTCTATCAGGGTCTGTGATACTGGCCAGGCACTGGTAACATGTAATAGTGTAGACTTCATAAACTAGTCATCACTCAACCTGCCTTTGTGTTAAGGTAAGTTTTGGTAAATGCCATCAGTCTTCACCTGGTAAATATTTTAGTTATCAGAAGAGCCCTGCCCTGGCTGGTGAGATTCAGTGGATTGAGTGCTGGCCTGCTAACCAAAAGGTCGCTGGTTCCATTCCCAGTCATGGAACGTGCCTGGGTTGCAGGCCAGGTCCCCAGTTGGGGACATTCAAGAGGCAACTGATTGATGTATCCCTCACACGTTGATGTTTCTCTCCCTCTCTTTCTCCCTCCCTTACCCTCTCTCTAAAAATGAATAGATAAAATCTTTTTTAAAAAGGAAAGAAAAGCCCTGATATCATACGATTAACCATGACTCTAGTTTCCCTGAAACTTTCTAATGGGCACATCTAATTCTACAGAAGTTACATAATTTCTATGAAGACGGAGAATCATAACATCAAAGATAAGATGATTCAAACAGAAACCATTGACTTCAAACCTTTTAGCCTGTTGTGGCACCCAATTTTCATGTAAGTTGGGAGCATTTTGTACCATTTAAAATTCAAAAATACGGCACACTGTTCAAGTTTCATGTCTACTAATTAATTGTAAAATGCTTTGAGACTCTAATGCAAAATTTTAAATATAATGAGTAAAATCTAAATATGAATAATGATTCCTTAAAATGTTAACAGTACTCCCCTCAACGCCCCCTCATTTACAGCTTGGAGTCAGCAAAAAAGAAATGCACAGAAGGTTGTCCGTGGAGGGACCCTACAAACCGGGTCTGCTCTGCTACATTTATCGCTGTGGACAGTCATCCAGACAGGGCACGCGATCCACCAAAGGTCACACAGCAGGCTCGAGAGGACAGCACTGGGTCTAGAATGAAAAATCTGGACTCTCCTGGGTAGATGTCATATTCACTCTTTCCCAGACTGGCATCTGACCACAAACTACTCACGGATAACTTACAAAATAGGTGATCATTTCCTAAATAAGCTATTAATAACAGAATCATCGATTTTCTTAAATTCATGAACTTGCTTAGGGTATCTAACAAAGACTACTATTTACTGAACTCGTCCTGCGTACCCAGCACTGTACTCTGGGTTTCTATCCACTACCTGCCTGAATGTTCCCAACAACCTCATGAGGCAGGTTTTATATATATCATGTTATATATGTGTCAACTCAGGCGTAGAGAGACAAGTAGCTTGTGCAAGATCACACAGCTGCTATGTGCTGGAGCTGGGACTGCAAAGCAGGTCTGATTTTTAAACTTGCATGTTTAACCTGAACTGGATGCATCCTCCCTTCCAACTGGGGCTTTCCTGGTTGTCTATTTGAAAAGGTACTTTTAATACATAATAATTTTGGGGTATCTGTACTTCTCACATCTTTGTAAGAAGTTTCCAAAATGTACCTCAGCCTATTTCTTGCTTCTTTCGTTAATTTCTATTGGGCTTGTTTGTATTACATTAAAAAAATAGAGTTAAATGGAATAGTATCTTGAGTCCTTTGAATTTAGCATTCCTGTCAGTTCATGCCACTTCACTGCTACTAAGCTTTCAATGTCCCCCTTCTCAGGGAGGCAAAGCTCAAGTCCTTACAAAACCACCTGCAAGGTAGCTGGCCATCTGTACCTCCCCTCCTTTTGCTTAACTCTCTGCTCTCACTTCCCATCTTTCCCCTCAGAAATCTATATTTAGCCCTGGCTGGCGTAGCTCAGTGGATTGAGCATGGGCCGCGAACCAAAGCATCGCAGGTTCGATTCCCAGTCAGGGCACATGCCTGGGTTGCAGGCCACAGCCCCCAGCAACCACACATTGATGTTTCTCTCTCTCTCTCTCCCTCCCTTCCCTCTCTAAAAATAAATAAATGAAATCTTTAAAAAAAAGAGAGAAATCTATATTTACTATTCGGCCGACATAGATGTTTTGCTTAAATATTACCTTCTTTTCTCAGACTTCCCTGACCACCCCATTTATAGCTGGAAACTCACCCCCCACTTCAGGACACCCTACCTCTCTCCTGATGCCTATTTCCCTGAAGTACTTGTTACCAATTCTTTGATTTGTTGACTAACTCTCCCCAAGAGAGTGAAGGCTTCATTGCCTATTTCACTGCTGCAGTCCTAGTAGACCAGTACCTGTCTTAAAGAAGGGGCTCAAGAAATATTTGCTGGGTTGTGGGACAAAGAATAGCCCTTAGGTAGTGCCTTTGCTTCAACCTCAAAATGTAAGTAAGCCATGTATTCTGAGCACCCTCACTCGGTAATGGCCTCTCATAGATCTGTTACTCACAGGTAATTCCTTTTTGCTACTGAAAATTCATTTGTCTCGTCTTCCACTCTGTATTCTTGGTAGTCTCTAGGACTTCAAAAAGGGGGGATTTCCAGTTCCTTAAAGGCCTGTTGGCGATTTAGAAGAAGTGATCTATACTCGTACTGGTCTCTGTAAAAGATCATCGTGACGGCACTGGAAGCATAAGAAGCAAAAAACATTAGTAAAATTGTCATTATATATACTTTCTAGTGGTGAAATATTAAAATGGCAGATTTCACCCACTGGCAAAAAGAACAAACAGTGAGGTGATGGCTCTTTGAGTATTTACAAAAACTGTTTTTCTTTCAAATGTCTCACCAGGCCTGGTGTGCAGAAGGAGCCCCGGCAGGCGGAGGCGGGGATGGGGGAGGGAGGGAGGGAGGGTCTCAGTGCCGGGGGCTGTAAAGTGAGCAGACTGAGCTCTCCAACCTTCCACGAACTCCACAGGCCCCGAAGCTCTTGGAGATAAAGCCAAGGAACTTCCTTTATTTTGGGTTTTTTATTACAACTGGTTTAATCTACCAAGAACGATTTTAAATATAAGCCATACCGAGGTTTTAGAGGAGGAAAATAGGAAAAAAAATTTGAAGCAAAAAATGTGGTAAAATAGTTAATAATATAACATAATATTTCACCAATGTAAATGTAAACGGAACTCCACAGCAGCATTAACAACCATTATTCCTCCCAAGTTGGGGGAGGGGAGTGAGTCTTATAGTCCGAAAATACGGTAGTTTTTTTTTTTTTTACATATATACGCTTTATGCTTTCATAGTTGCTTTTTCCAGTTAAATGGAAAGTGTTGTTCTACCACTATTTAAAAATGTACATAGTATTCAAGACCATAAAAATTTAAAGAAACTTCTCGTTCATTAAGGGGCTAATTACCTATTTGTGAACATGTTAAGCCCCCTGTAGCTCTCTTCCCATTTTTGAACAAGGGCAAAAGTTCCAACTCTAATTTGTGACTTGTTTATAAGCTCCAGGACATTATAACCAAAGGCTAAAATGAGTTTTTGACCCTATGTGAAATTTCCTATTTTGGGTGCTATACCATCTGCCTCCATTAACTTGAACTGAGGATACTAGTACTGTGCACAGTCCATTAATTTCAATTAAAATCATTTCATCTTAAACATGTCTGTATGGTAAAATATATGATTGTTAAAAGCTATCAAAAAGAAACTTAGAAATGTGTATATACATATATATATTAATCAGTTAAATCATACTAGCCTATGGGAGTAAGTTTACATGTGTATATTTCCAAATTTCAAATTAATATTGGGGCAGCCCTGGCTGATGTGGCTCAGTGGATTGAGTGCTAGCTTGCAAACCAAAGAGTAACTGGTTTGATTCCCAGTCAGGGCACATGCCTGGGTTGTGTGGGCCAGGTCCCCAGTAAGGGGTGCACCAGAGGCAACCACACATTGATGTTTCTCCCTTTCTCTTTCTCCCTCCCTTCCCCTCTCCCTAAAAATAAATAAAATGTTTTAAAAAATTAATATTGGGGCAGCATTATTGTGCCAGTTAAGCACCAGTGTACTCAGTATAATTGACCTCCTTAGAGATAGTGGAACACAGGCAGATTCTCTCGGTTTTAAGATGTCCACCTCTATCACAAATCTAAATTTTGGCACCCCTATCTAAAATCTCAAGAACATAACACACCTTAGTAATGAGAAAAATTAAACTTCTAAGACACCAAAACAAATAAAAACCCAGATTTCTACAGTAAGTCTATTCTTTGTTTTTACAGAATCACAGCCCTTTATTTTTCATGAGCTTTTATTAGAATTTCAGCATGATTTGGTCAAGAATACTCCTACACGAGTAGGAAGAGAATCAAAGGGTATGATTTAGCTGGTCTCATCCTTGTTAGCTACCGGGGCCTCTTCATATCTGGATGGCCAGGCAAGATCCTAAACTGGACAGTGCGTGTGTTAGAGTAGCTCCGTCTTTTTGGGAGGTGGAGAAAACCCAGAGAGGCAATTCTGAGGCTTTACTTTCTTTAGCCGTTAGTACTACTAGAAGGCAGCTGCCATGACAAGGCCCGAGAAGTAGGCTTTGCAGTGTGGTTAGGGGATCGCACGCCTAAGGCAAGCCTGTACTTCCCAAGCCCCGCAGCAGGGGTTGTGGAAGAGACAAAAGAAAGGCTCTGCCCTCGCCCTTCCCTAATTTAAAATCCAACTGGCAAGCAGGACTTACAAAAATCAAACCGAATATTAATTATAAGAAAATCCCCTGCGTGTAGTAATTGTCCAAGTTGTATTGTACAAATCAAAACCGAAATAAAATTTTAATGACGAATTTAAAAAACAAATAGCTGGATGGAGCAAATCTAAGATGGAAGGCGGAGGATTCGAGCTGAAATTGTCAACTTGAGGACTGAAAGCATTTGGATTAAAGAAGCCTTGGGACAGCAAAAGCAAAGAGCAAAACGAGTATTGCCACTAACAAAACTAGAGAGGCCAATATATGTTGCAGGGGGTCGGTTTGAGTGAAAAGCTTTTCCTCCATTTCCTCAGTCCCAACTGGAAGCGCACTGCGTGGCCCGCGCCGCGCTCCCCGCCCGGAGTGGGGCGTGGGGGCGGGGAGGTAAGTACGGTAAAGGGCGGGGGCAGAGCGCGGGCGCGCTCCGGCTTCCCTACTGCGCACAGCTCGCGTCACGCAAGGGGCGGGGCGGCTATATTACGTGCGCGGCACCGCCCCTGCGAGAGGACGTTGCGTGCTCGCTCGCGCCAGGCGAGTGTCCGCGTCTCCCTCGCGAACTCCGTGAAAGGAATTGGCGCCGTTCGACACCAGGCGGGTCCGCTCTGCAGCAGGAACCCTCCTCCACCCGCAGCCGCAGCCGCCGCCCGGGCCGAAAAGCAGTCGCAGCAGCCGCGGCCAGTGGCCGAGTGAGCGGAGCCGAGTTTGAGCAAGCGCCTAGCGGTGAACCGAGGCCCTCACCATGAGTTCCTCGCCTGTTAATGTAAAAAAGCTGAAGGTGTCAGAGCTGAAAGAAGAGCTCAAGAAGCGGCGCCTTTCCGACAAGGGCCTCAAGGCCGACCTCATGGAGCGTCTCCAGGCCGCGCTGGACAACGAGGAGGCCGGCCGGCCTGCCATGGAGCCCGGGAACGGCAGCCTAGACCTGGGCGGGGATTCCGCCGGGCGCTCGGGAGCAGGCCTCGAGCAGGAGGCCGCGACTGGCGGCGACGAAGAGGAGGAGGAGGAAGAGGAGGAGGAAGGGATCGCCGCCCTGGATGGCGACCAGATGGAGTTAGGGGAGGAGAACGGGGCCGCGGGGGCGGCCGACTCGGGCCCGATGGAAGAGGAGGAGGCCGCCTCAGAGGACGAGAACGGCGACGACCAGGGTTTCCAGGAGGGGGAGGATGAGCTCGGAGAGGAGGAGGAAGGCGCGGGCGACGAGAACGGGCACGGGGAACAGCAGGCTCAACCGCCGGCGACGCCGCAGCAACAGCCCCAACAGCAGCGCGGGGCCGCCAAGGAGGCCGCGGGGAAGAGCAGCGGCCCCACTTCGCTGCTGGCGGTGACGGTGGCGCCACCCGGGGCCAGCCAGGGCCAGCAGCAGTCGGGAGGTAAGAAGAAGGTGGAAGGTGGCGGAGGCGGCGGTCGCCCCGGGGCTCCGGCGGCGGGTGAGTGCTGCGTTGTACCGTTGCGCGCGGCGGGAGGCCTGCGCGGGTGGAGCCGTGCCCTAGGCCTGCCGGAGCCCCGTGGGGGAGGGAGTCCCGGGCGGGGGCCACGGCGAGGGAGGTGTTGGAGGAGGGGCGCGGGGAATCCCGGATTAGCCGTGAGGCCTCGGGATCGGTGTGTGTGTGTGTGACCGTGGTGGCAGCGCCTCCATTATGTGTCTCGAGAGCCAGGGGGAGCTGCAGCTGCCGCTGGAGGGGAGGAGTCGGGGGCGGGGGGGTGCCCCGTCGGCCCGCGGTGGCGCCGCCGCGCTGCGTGCGCGCGGTGCGGGCACATGTCTCGGGGGGGAGGGGAGAGGCCCTCGGGCCCGGGCGGGCGCGCTTTGGCGGCCCTGGGCCGCGGTATTGTGCGAGGAGCCTAGGGGCTCGGCGTGACGTCACTTCCGGCGGGAGGGGCCGGCGGGGGGAGAACGGGGCGGAAAATAAGTACAATGCGGCCTTCGGGAGCGCGGGCCCCGATGTGGGGGGAGGGGAGGGCTGGGCGCGCGGGCCGAGCGCGTTCCCTCCCCCTTTCCTGAACTCCGGGCTACACGTGGGCTCGGCCTGTGCTGCGCTGTTTTTCACTAGGTTTCTCGAATCTTCGAACAGGGTGGCAATACTTGTAATGTCCGTAGACTGCGTCACTAACTCCAATCCGATTTCAAGCTGATTGTTTTTTTTTAAATTCGTCGTTGGAAACGCTTAGGAAAAGGAACAGGGAAATGTTGAGCTTTTTTGAGCCTCAACAAAAGGGTTATTTTTGTTGTGTTGTGGCTTGGCCTCTTAAATAGGGGTGTTGTGTGTTGTAGGAGACGGCAAAACAGAGCAGAAAGGCGGAGATAAAAAGAGAGGTGTTAAACGACCTCGGGAAGACCATGGCCGTGGATACTTTGAGTACATTGAAGAGAACAAGTATAGCAGGTAGATGGTGTTGACCGAGTTTTACTTGTCGCCCATTCTTCATTCTTTGGTGGGAAAAGCTGTATCAGGAGACAATACTGTCTTTCAGAGCCAAGTCTCCTCAGCCACCTGTTGAAGAAGAAGACGAACACTTCGATGACACAGTGGTTTGTCTTGACACTTGTAAGTGAAGCTGCTTCTGCCCCCTTCATCCCCCATTTCAAATGTGGGTTTTGTTCTAGAGTGTTAGGAAACTTCTGTAGTACGTTGAACTTAAATGTCGAAAACGTAGCAAGGAAACGAAAGCAGTTTTTTAAAGGCAGGAAGAGAGATGATGGCTTACATTCAGATTCCGGTACCTTAAAATTTAGTATACCATCAGTTGTATTAATAATTTTACAGGCTCTAGCAACTTGGTAATATTTTTATATGACTTGAAAGTTCTTTGTAGGAATGTAAAATTAATGCCGATTTTTGACTACCTAGCTTATTGAAACTTGTAAGGCTACTTAAGACTTATACTGTAGGCTTCTAAGATAAAGTAATTGCATCTTTTTGTGGAATTATGTTAAGTGAGCTATTTGGGTTAAATACTTATTAGTGATTTCCCCATTAGCACACAAGTGTATTCCCTATTCTAAAAGATTGTAATATTACTTTCTCAATAACTGCTCTTTTGTTCTCAATTCCAGTTCAGTAGCTGCTGCTTTAACATAAGTTGATTTCTTCCAAAGACCTGGGGCAGCAGCAGTGGGCTATCACTGGGCCACTAGCTTTCTTCACCAGCGAATGGTATCAATGGCAGCGCTGTAAATACTGCTACTTTACCAAGTTGGGTTGCAATTGAGTATGAGGAAGTATTGCAAACCTCTAAACAGGCGTCAGAGTTGTAGTTTTTATTTACAAAAAGATTAGTTGGTTTAGTATCTGATCGGAATGCATAGTTCTTTCAGTGTTGGAACAAGGTGTAGAAGCAATTGCTTGCGAACAGAGAGGTCAGGCGTCCACCTGCCCTGTGTAGAGCCTGGGGAGTTGAAATTCAGATTCTGGTGATTTCAAATACAAATTGTTACCTAGGTATGTAAAAGTGGTCACGTCAAACTCTTTGTTATTGAGTGCCCTTTTCAGGTAGTTGAGATAGTGGAGTCTTTTAAAAGAAAAAAAAATGTGGAAAATTAGGCAATTGATTCGAAAGTTTTGTTAAATTCAGTTTCTTAAGTATAAATTATAGGTATTGGCAAGATACTGAAGCAGTGATCAAGGTAACTACTATTATGGACAGGCTTGTAGCTCGTCACCTAGGAATATTAATTTGTTAAGTGCAGTCAGTACTGGGTTCAAATACGATATTGAATTGAACGTTCTAATTCATGATGGTCGGGGATTTTAGGAGCAAAGTTATTGTAAGAAGAATTCAAAACTGTAGATTTAAATTTTCCTCATCCAAAAAAAACTAAGAAAATAGCTTTCTAACTTTTTAGTTTCCCTCAAAAATGCATGCCTATGAGCCACTGGCCCAAAGGTAGCTAGCTCTGTGAAGACGTTTTGGATTTGGGTAATCCCAGAAGCGGGTAATGCCCCTTGTTGAGGAACAGCCCGGCCTGGGGAAGGGAGACCTAAAGTGCTGTCACGGCAGCAGCGTTAGACAACCTGGTTCATGTTTCATAGATTGTAGCTGCCTCCTTCACAAGTTTTTAGAAAAGAACTTAGAATCTAGAGCCCCTGGTGTTCTAAAACGAGAAAGTACAGGATGGGCAGCTTGTACTCGTTTTAGAAACTATTTGGCCATGGCCTCCCTTCAGTGTTGTAGCACTGGTAAGTTCTGCCTGGCTCAGGCATGCTCCACTTTGATTTCCTGCTGTCCTCTACTGCTTGCCTCTAAGTCAAGGTAAAGAGCAGAGCAGGTATGTATTAATGTCACATTGTCTTGATTATTTTATATGCTTAAAATAAATATTAAACCTTGGTGTTTCTTAGTTTTATAGGTAGTTTACACTTGATAATTTGGCAAGAGTGACGTGGTGGGAGTGGGGCTTAAAACTTGAAAATTTAAAACAGCATGGAAAATGTACTATGCCGCACTTAGAAATACATGCAGAGATTTAATGATCAGTTTTGTCTGCATAGCAGATGTATTTACATTTACTGTCAAAAGAAATAATATGGTATTTGATATAATTACAGATAATTGTGATCTACATTTTAAAATATCGAGAGATCGCCTCAGTGCTTCTTCCCTTACTATGGAGAGTTTTGCTTTTCTTTGGGCTGGAGGAAGGGCTTCTTACGGTGTGTCAAAAGGCAAAGTCTGTTTTGAAATGAAGGTAAATACAATTTTGTAGGACTTTTTTAAAGAACCTTTGCGAGTTTCCATTCGCCTGACACTTAGGTGTTCAGTGGAACTTTTTATTTTTGGAAGTCTCTACTAGAAGAGGGGCTTAGAAACCTTTTTCTAACAGTTGAACATGTTTGTTGTGTCAGAATTTGTGGTGTACAGCCTGTTTTTTAATTAAGAGTACTCTTTTTTAAAATCAGAGACTTGAAAAAAATCTACCAAGGGTTTAAAAATAGGCACTTGATTTTGTTCCGTAGAAGAAAAGTTAAATACTTCAATTGGTTTTAGGTAGAATATGGAGGATATGTAATTTTTAAACATTATCTGTTCCTTTAAATGTGTGTCAACCAAGTACTTAAACCTTTTCATGTTATAAACCCTTATATTTAAGTTCTTGAGTGGGTGTCTTTTTGTATTGGTAGCCAGAAAAGGGTTAGCCTGTGGCACAAGTGAAGTAAGCCTGGCTTTAGGGATTTATCTGTAGGTGTACAGTTTAACCATTTATGATTTGACTTTCAGGTTACAGAGAAGATCCCAGTAAGGCATTTATATACAAAAGATATTGACATACATGAAGTTCGGATTGGCTGGTCTCTAACCACAAGTGGAATGTTACTTGGTAAAGTTGCCATTTGAGTATTGTGTGCTCATGAGTGTTTGGGGTCTGAGTTCAGTACAGTAGAAGGCATTTTGTCCAGGTCTGTTAATATTTTAAATGAGATTAATAACATTAGCATGTAGTAGGCACAGGCCAAATTTTAGGTTCTATTTTGTGTGGTTTGTTTGTTTGTTTTTAGAGGGAAGGGGGGGAGAAATACCAAGGTGTGGTTGCTTCTCACCACCCCCCCTCCCCCCAACTGGGGACCTGGCCCACAACCCAGGCATGTGCCCTGGCTGGCAATCGAGTTGGTGACCCTTTGTTTTGCAGGCCCACGTCCAATCCACTGAGTCACACCAGCCAGGGCAGTTTTAGTTCTTTTATGGTGGTTTCATGTCCAGTGGGTTAAGATAGAATGTTATCCATATTACGCAGTTTGTCAACTAGTTATATAACCCACCCAGTTCTCATTAATTGTATATCTAGTTACAAAGTCAGTGTAAGTGGAAAAGTATTAAATGTATACTTAATTTCTCTTAAACGTTACATCTTGGATATTAAAACGTGGGTCATTGGACTGTTCTGAAAAATCAACTTCATGGTAGTTAATTATTTTCTTAGGTGAAGAAGAATTTTCTTATGGGTATTCTCTAAAAGGAATAAAAACATGCAACTGTGAGACTGAAGATTATGGAGAGAAGTTTGACGAAAATGACGTGATTACATGTTTTGCTGTAAGTTACAGCTAAATGTTTGTGTATAAGTGGCAAGATACATGCTAGAAATTGCTTTTTTTTTTTTTTATAATGGTTTTATTTATTTTTAGAGATGGGGAAGGGAGAGAGGGAAACAATCAGTGTGTGGTTGCCCCTCTCACACCTCTGGCTGGGGACTTGGCCAGTGACCCGGGCATGTCCCCTAACTGCAGTCAAACCAGTGACCGTTTGGTCACTCAGTGCACTGAGCCACACCAGCCAGGGCTCTTTTTAAAGCTGCATCAGTATCAACATTCACTATTAACTCATTCTGACTGAAATCTCCGTGACATCTAGTTGACCTGAAAATGTAGTCTTGCTTTCTAAGACCATGTTGTTTTTGCTTCTGGATACAGGTGTTTCACTGTTTTTAACCATCAGAAACCTCTTAATATTTAATGCAAATGTGTTTTCCACAGGGTAAGCTTCATACCTACTTTGAATTTTGAGGGTTTTTACAAGCCTTAAAACTGTTACTTTTCCCCTCAATCAACAGAACTTTGAAAGTGATGAAGTAGAACTCTCCTATGCAAAGAACGGACAAGAGCTTGGTGTTGCCTTCAAAATCAGTAAGGAAGTTCTTGCAGGACGGCCCCTCTTCCCACATGTTCTCTGCCACAACTGCGCTGTGGAATTCAATTTTGGCCAGAAGGAAAAGCCATATTTTCCAATACCTGAGGACTATACTTTCATCCAGAATGTTCCCTTGGAGGACCGTGTTAGAGGTCCAAAGGGACCCGAAGAGAAGAAAGATTGTGAGGTAAGTGATCCCCCCCGCCCCAGCATTTGAGCATTGCTTTTGCTGGGGTGCAGATGACAGTTAGAAGAGCTAGGTGATTGGTCTGTTCCATTGATTTTGTGCCATTTCTGTTGCTTTCAGTAATTTTTCTCTTAGAAGCTATCTCTTCCCTTTATGTGGAGTGTCAGTTTTCCCAAACACAAATTACCTTGTGAAAATTCAGGTATTTAAGTTGCTTTGTTAAAAATATTTCTTTAATTACTAGGTGAAATGACATTGCTTTTGCATTGCAGGTGGTTATGATGATCGGCTTACCAGGAGCTGGGAAGACTACCTGGGTTACCAAACATGCAGCAGAAAATCCCGGTAAATACAACATTCTTGGAACAAATACCATAATGGATAAAATGATGGTAAGTAGAATGTTGAGAGGATATAATCTACACGTTTAAAAAAGACCATAGGTGTTCTCAGTAATTCCTTTGTCTGTTGCCCTTAATCCAGTTTGATAGAATTTTAGAGAGGAGTTTGGGCAAAGTGAAATTGGTTACTTAAGTGTGGGTTCTTTATCTGTAAAGTAAACTGCTTTCCAAATGCTTGGCTTCTTCTTCTTTTCTAAAGAATTTTGTAAATTTTTTCATCTGGCAGTTAAAAAGATTGAATAGCATAGAGTCTTAGTACATGATAAGGGACCCCTTTTCTTTGTATTAATAGTGAGAAAAGGCGATGTTTAAAATGTCTGTTTCCTATGTATAGAGATTTAAGCTGATACTAAACTTGAAATTCAGAAGTTCAAAGGGGATTTTTAACTTGTAAAAATAGGTGGCAGGTTTCAAGAAGCAAATGGCAGATACTGGGAAACTGAACACGCTGTTGCAGAGAGCGCCACAGTGTCTTGGAAAGTTTATTGAGATTGCTGCCCGTAAGAAGCGAAATTTCATTCTGGATCAGGTAAGCTGTAACTGTGAAGTTGAAAGAGTATAACTGAAAATTGGGTTTGGTGTAGAATTAATAAATAAACAACCTTTTTTTTTGGAAGACAAACGTGTCTGCTGCTGCCCAGAGGAGAAAAATGTGCCTGTTCGTAGGCTTCCAACGGAAGGCTGTTGTGGTCTGCCCGAAGGATGAGGACTATAAGCAGCGAACGCAGAAGAAAGCAGAAGTTGAGGGGAAAGACTTACCAGAACATGCAGTTCTCAAAATGAAAGGCATGAAATTCAATTCTATTACCCCGTTACATCCCTTAGGACATTAAGTGTGGCTTAATGTCTTAGTAAACTTACATTAACATTTCCTGCTAGTAATACTGCTTCAGGAGTTACGGTAACTCTTTGTAAATGTGTGTGTTTGGCTTATTTCTACTTCTAGAGAAATGTTAGTAAACTAGGAATAGATAATATGCCGTGTGTTGAAAAACTTAAAGGTAGGTTTAAGGAGTATGAATGTGTGTTAATCTGACTCTCTTCCTTGTAGGGAACTTCACCCTACCAGAGGTAGCTGAGTGCTTTGACGAGATAACCTACGTGGAGCTTCAGAGGGAAGAAGCCCAAAAACTGCTGAAGCAGTATAAGGAAGAGAGCAAGAAGGCTCTTCACCCAGAAAAGAAACAGAACACTGGCTCAAAGAAGAGCAATAAAAACAAGAGCGGCAAGAACCAGTTCAACAGAGGTGGCGGCCATAGAGGACGTGGTGGATTCAATATGCGTGGTGGAAATTTCAGAGGAGGAGGCAAGTTAATTTTGAGTGTTCTGTTTATTTGGTTCAAGATTAAAGCAAGTGAAAACCTTCAACATGTATTTTTCCCCTAGAAAAAAAGAATGGTCCGGGAAAACCCTAAGACACGCATGTAAAGGAGGAGGTGCATACAACACCTCACAAAATAAACTGTCTCTTGTTTTTAGCTCCTGGGAATCGTGGTGGATATAACAGGGGCAACATGCCACAGAGAGGCGGTGGCGGAGGTGGAAGTGGTGGAATTGGCTATCCGTATCCTCGTGGCCCTGTCTTTAGCAGCCGAGGTGGTTATTCAAACAGAGGGGGGAACTACAACAGAGGTGGAATGCCCAACAGAGGAAACTACAACCAGGTAATGATTTGTGATCCCTGCAGGCACTGATCCTGTTTACCTGTATAAACCAGTCTGAAAGAGCTTATGTTGCGTATAGAGCGCCTCAGTAAGAAGTGTGGGCACGCGGGGTGAATGCACTGACATAGGAAACATTAGTGATGGTAGTGAAATGAGTCCACTTAAGTTTGACTTTTAGGGACATTAATGAGCAGCTATCCCTTTCTGTGTTGTGCTTGGAGTTCTTATAATATTTTTCTTTCACATTTTAGAACTTCAGAGGACGAGGAAACAATCGTGGCTATAAAAATCAATCTCAGGGCTACAACCAGTGGCAGCAGGGTGTAAGTAATTTCTTATGTGGTTATGTACATTAAATTGTATATTGAGTTCATAGGAATCATTCTTCAAAAAGATGTTATCCAGGGATTGAAGTGTTTCGGGGTAAAGTGTTAACTGTGTTGCAGTCAGAGCCATAATCTTTTGAAGGCAAAATAGGTTGGAGTTTGCTGTAACTTAATATTTTTTTAATGAAGTAACATTATTTAATACATACGGTTCTTTTTACTACTAGCTTTAATTGTATAAACTAACCAAGTCCTGATGTGTTTCTTTTCGTAATGTGTTTATTATTGATAATGGGATATTAATACTAACTGAATGTGGTTTAATAGAAATCAGAGGTATGACAGGTATAAATTTGTTTCCAGCAGTTACTCTGAATTAAATTCATTGTCATTTCCTAAAAGCAATTTGAGTGGCTTATTGATGTTTTTTCTTTAAAAACAAAATTTTCTCTTACAGCAATTCTGGGGTCAGAAGCCATGGAGTCAGCATTATCACCAAGGATATTATTGAATACCCAAATAAAACGAACTGATACATATTTCTCCAAAACCTTCACAAGAAGTCGACTGTTTTCTTTAGTAGGCTAACTTTTTAAACATTCCACAAGAGGAAGTGCCTGCGGGTTCCTTTTTTAGAAGCTTTGTGGGTTGATTTTTTTTTTCTTTTCTTTTTTGTACATTTTTAATTGCAGTTTTAAAGTGAATCGTAAGAGAACCTCAGCATTGTGCACGATAAGAGAATGTGTCAGTATTTCAGGGTTCTACATTTTATCTGTAAAATGTGACTTTTTTTTTTTATCACAACAAAAGTAAAATGTTGCTTTGTACCTGGTGTCTTTTATTAAGAATTTACTCCCCCCATTTCTCACAGAGAGAACAGTCGGGAGTCATTGTCACAGTATAATAGAAATGTTAGCAGCCAGATTCATGTCAGGACCACGTGGTCCTCATGAATTGCCTAAGACTCTGTACTGCTCATAGTACACTCCATCCTCTCTGTAGTTTGCTGAGTAGTGGAGGGGGTATGCTAAATAGTAGTTTCTGACAATACCTGGGAAGGCTTTTTCTTTTTTAAATAACAATGGAATTGGCATAATTGAATGAAGATAAAAGTTGGAACCGAGATAGAGAAGATGGAGTGTATGTAGAAGGGCTGTTAAAAATGTAAAACTTGGTTGTATTATTTGTGGAGGCTCAAACTTGTGAAGGTTAAATACCATAATTTTTCCATTTGTTCTGCATTTTGATTCTGAAAAGAAAGCTGGCTTTGCCCATTTCTTATTAAAAAAAACTTGTTGTAAATCCAGTTGTCTAATGGGATCTATATGAAGTTAGCTATGTCTGTATGCCCTTCTCCCACAAAATACTGTATAACTAGTGTGCTTGTAGTAGATAACTCCACCATCTTTGTAAGCTAATGCAATTGTGAGTCACCCATTTATATCTTAATTTTTAATCATGTCAGTTCCTGAATGGGTATCTCCTTAGCCTGCTGATTTCTTTTTCTTTCTAAAGAAAGTGGGTGGAGAAATTAATTTAGACGTTTGTTTGCAATAAAAAGAATTCATTTTACTCTCGTTTTGGGATTCTCGCCATCAAGGTTCAAAATCCCTTTTTAAAACTCCCAAGAGGAGAAAATTTAAGTGTGTGCTTTCTGGACAGCTGCTTATTTACTCTGTACTTGGAACATTTAGGTTTTAAAAACTTAAATGTATACTGACAATTGATCTTAATTATGAAGTAAAGTTGAATTCTTCCCTTCCCCTCCCCTGCTGATGATTTAACATTTAAGGAGGGGAAAAGGTAATGGCTGGGAGAAGTTAACACTCAGTTTATCATGTTTGCAAAATGCTACTGGCTGTCCTCAACTGATATCTTATATACATATATAATACATGAGACTCTGGGAACAGATGCTTTTAGAAGCCATCAGGCAAGCCAGTTGATTTCACTGCTACACAACACTGCTAACTTAACTGTAGCTATGTGATTACATTAGATCCCCTAACTGTAATTTTATTGGGTTTGCACAGAACACTTAATCTTCTAAAAGGACCCTCACTGATGTGAAGTGAGGAATCAGGAGTCAAACTGTAGAACTAAAACCTCAGTCTAGTGTTTTGTTGGTGTTTTAGGCTGCTTCTGGTAAGTTTAGGTTTGTCTATATTTGATTGCTTAGATTTTTGTTCTAGCCACTTGAAATCAGATGTTTAACTTCAGGATTTTTTTTCTCAGAAGCTGAGCTGGAGTTGAGTTTCAGATGTTGGTATAGGTAGCTTCAGTTGAGAGATTCGTGGAACAAGGCTAATCTTAGAATCACCATAAAAATACTTAATGCAAGGCAGTATCTGAGGGCTTTTTGTCTTTTTAGCAGTTAGCTTACTGCTGGCAGTTGTTAGCATGAGCTACTTTTAGAGGACACGTTATTGCAAGGATTGCACAGACTTGACTTAAACCCAGACTGAGTTGCTAGTGAATGTTTGGGTGCCTTTTAAAAACCTTGCATATACCTCACCTTCACGTTTAACATTGCTTACTAAGGTTTCCGTATTCTAATGATTGCAGCGCAAGGGTGATGGCCAAGTGGCAGACACTGTTGGATAGAAAAGCCTGCCTCTGTAGCCCAGAAGATTCTGGAAAGAGAGATGGGATAGATTTAAAAAACACTGTCCAGAAAAATGTTAAAATGTTTTAAGTACGGCGTCTGAAGATCAGAATTGATAGGTTATATGAAATCTTAGAAAGTCTAAGAGAGTGCACCAAATGGTAAGCCAAAGGGAGAAAAATGCCAAGTTTGGCAGAATAAGGTCTGTGAATGAGAAGCTTGATTTACTTAACTCCTCCCCTCACCCACCTCTCCTGGCAAGCAAAACAGAACAAAAGAACAAGGATAGTGCGCAACACTTGTCCAGCTGTGCCTAGAGAACCCTCACCTGGGATATCACCAGTGGTGTAAGGGACGGTTTTCACTAGAACGTTCTGCAGATAATCGAGTCAAGGTGGATCAGTATTACAATGGCTAACAACATAGGAGTCTAATCAGGAGAAAAAGGCAAGACAGAAATGATGAGATAACAGGACCTGACATGACATAGAAAGTTCTGCTGGGAGGTGACACCTTGTTCACATGGGTCCAGCCTTTGATGGTGGGCTTTGGCTCTGACCTAGAAGGCTCTGGACCAGCTTCTACCCTAATGCACCCTGACAGCCACTGACATATTGAAAGGTGAAAACCCAATGCACAAGTCAGATTGATTTGATACCGAAATGACAAGCCATGCTAAGTCCACAAAGCAACAGTCGCTCATTTGCCTAGGGTAGGTCCCGTGTGGAAATAAATGTGAAGCTGGATGTCCTAAGCACTAAAGTACTTAAAAGTGTTCCAGGAAAGGGAACTACCTTTTTCACCTACCTGGGAAGCTGACATTCATGGACAGTCTATTTAATATTTGCCTCAGTTGTGGCAGTTGACATGGTTTTTGTTTTTTTTTGAAAACAATAAATTGGCTTTTAATCCTGGGGTCATTTTTGTAATATGCATAAATGAAAAGGAAATATGTTAACAGTTTTCAGACAGTGGTATAGACATCTCTCACATGCAAAGATCTGGCTGTCGATTCACTGAGCATATTGATAGTAAAAAGCCAAAACTAGATTAAGCTTATAGTAAGAATGTATAAACTTCCATCTTTTATAGTTCAAGAGTTTCTGGTGTTCGTTCCGACATAAATGCACATCTCAGAAACATGGCTCCCCTAATTGCCTTTTTACACATAACTATCTTTTTAAAAGATAGATGGAACTTGTAGCAGAATAATCCTCTACTGCCCAGCCTTCCAAGACAGTCATCGAAATGCTGTCCTGGAAAGATGAACATAATACTCTTTCTAAAGCCGTTTTTCTCAAATTCTTGAAATGGTTTGAGTCTTAACTTTGTTGTCCTGATTTTGGGGGGCTCTGAGAAAAACTGCTTATTTAAGCTTTAACATTTTAGCAACAACAAAAGCAAGAGTAAGTATACCGTGGCAACACATTAAGTTTGAAGGGGCTCTCAGTTCTTTGAGAAAGAGTTTTGTCAACGCCTTGGACCTCTAAAGAGCAATCTGCATTTATTAGTCATGTAAACTGCAGTATCTTCAAATCATTAATTGCCTAAAAGCCTAAAAATAGTCAAGCTATAAATACACTTATACAGACAGGAACCTTTTCCTTGGATAATTTTTAGGGTGGAACTTTCTTTTCAGACCTGTCATTCCTCCACTTCCACATGGAAACACGCAGGTGGTAGCTTTAGCCAGGATGACATTTGAGGTTACATTTAGGCTGCTGTAACCTCTCCGTTTTTTGTGTGTATTTTTTTTTCTTTTTTTAAACACTTGGGACTATTACTACAGGTAACGCTAAAGATAATACTCGGGTAGTTGATTGGAAATAGGTGGAGTTGTAACAGAATCAAAGAATGACTTGTGATTAGGTCGGGAATGTGTTGTCCATGTGGAAAGCTGAATGGGTAGAATTTTGGGGCATCGGGTAGAAAACCAGTGATTTTAGTTGTGATTGTAGATTCAGCATTAGGGGGGCAAAAGGTGCAGGTACCTGATGGGCCAGAACGCCAGTAATCACTGACTGCTTGGTTACTGGGACAAGGAACTTCATCATGTGTTTGATTTGAAATGATCTGATTATTACCTAGGAATGTTATAATTTTTTTCCTCCATTTTCACGCCAGGAGTCAACATTAACTAGGGACTTGACAAGGAACAGGGGTTTGACTTTTAAACAGAGCTGGATCAGTGGGTATGAGAAACTAGTCAGAAGCAAAGAGGCGGTAACAGGACAGACATGCACGAGTGGTTCAGCCCCTTACTGCTGCACCGGGGACATCTCAGTGCTGTTCCAGCGGCACAGGTTCCTCCCGGGCGTGTCCAGCTCCAGCATCTGCGGACCGGAGGACCTGCTGGGGGATTAACAGGCTAGCGAGCAAACAGCATCTACCCAACAAACACCTCTGTGGCATGTTCCCTCCTACAGTTCCTTTATAGGAAGTAAAGTTAGTTTTGTCCAGTAAAATCTATGCTTGCTAAGCACAAAAGAAGCATTGCCACAAATTAGCACTAGCCAGAAAAAAATTTTAAGTAAAAATGAAAGCCACCAAAAACATTGAGATGGCCAGTATACACATCTAACTTCAAGTGACAAAAGCTTTAGCATGAGGCATGCAGACAGAAGAGAAAACCAGTACTTCAGAACGATTGAGGCTTAAGTGGCAATTAACAGGTTAATTTTTTAAGGTAGTTCAAGGTATTTTATATCAGTTACGGGAGATGGGAGTCATGGTCAAGTACAATATAAAAGGTTCCAACTTCACTTTTTTTTTTAAAGTAATAAAGAAAAAAAATGTGCTGATTTAAATTTCGTCTCCTTTTCCTTAGTCTGTCCATGTGAATGCTGTGTGGAAGAGTAAAAGGGCCCAACTAAATGTGTTCCAGTGATTCCAATAGGTATTCCAAATTCATTGCTGCTTGTACATTAACACTTGTTACATTGGGCTTCCAGGAGGTGAATTCAAATTCCCCTTGTTTTAAAAAAATGGGGGAAAGGGAGAGATTTGGTAACCAGATGGGTAGGTTCTAATACAGGGGAAAAAAACAAAGCAAACAAAAAAAAGTTTTTCTGATCTCTCCTTTGCATACCTGAAGTGAAGTGTTTGGTGGTGTTTTGGAAATTGGTCCTCTTGGGGAGGTTTGAGGCAGTATGTGTATAGGGCACAGTCCTCTTACGATTAGAACCTTAAAATTTTCAAATTCATTCTGTTCAAATTTTCATAAGATAATTGTTATTATGCCCTTTCTACTGGTAGAGTTTGAATACAGTATCCTAAGGCAAAATTAGAATACTTGTATTTTCTGAAACTTTCTGCATCTACAAAATGCATAAATACTTTTATTAGCATGAGAAAATGATCCTTTTGGGTAATGAAGTAATAGTTGAGAAGTAAATTTAAATTATAAAGAAAGTATAATGCTCACTGAGAGCTTTGCCAGTCCAGAGGATGTAATGTTTCATTGCCCTGAAGTTTAAACTTGATACGGAGTTTAGAGGGAATTTATTTTTCCTACGACATACTCTGTAATAACATACTTACATGAAATGGGAGGATTTGGGTGCTACACTGATGTGAAATGTAGCTGAGGGTTTGTTCAATGAAATAGAGTTCTAATCTCCCAACTAAAAACAGTCTAATGGCTTCTGAAGAGAAGACAGCACAGTTTCAGAGTAACAGGTAAAAACCATAACCATTTCTGCTCACCTGAGTTAAAAAAACAATTATAAAAACATTTGTTTACAAAATTAGCTTTGGATTTAGGTAGTAAAGCACTTTTCACATGACCCTCAGGGGAAGGAAATGTTTCCATGGAAACGCATTCTTTAGGGAACCAGCCCTTGCATTCAGTTCACTTCGACACCCTAAGGGCAGAAGTTACTCCTAGGAAAAAAGTGGAACAGGTATCGGTAAAATTGATCTAACCTCCTAAAGTGAACAGTACTTGCTCATAGTGTCTAAAGATAGAAATTCCTGGGGAGAACCTCTTTATTCTAGAAAATGAAGAGGAAAGCAAATGCAGTGGTTGAAAGGGCTTAATTTACAACATGTTAATCCACAGTGCTCGTGTCACAAATTTTAAAATGTGATACTTTGAAATACCCCTTCATGAAATACCCCTCCATAAAGTTTTTCATCCCTAACGCTTCCCTTTTAAGAGAGAATGTAAAGCTGGAACTTAATACACAAAGTAAGTGTAAGATAACAGTATTTGGGTGGTAAAGGATATTGGTATCTTATACTGACCTGATTTGATGGCCACTGGACCATATTTTAAGATGTTTCCAAAAATACTTTATTCTAAAGGACCATTACAAATCAATTGTAGCAATCGTCTTAATTTTTCTACTTTCCTCATTAAGGTTTTCTGCTTACCCAAAGCCTAGTATATATATATATTTATTAACAATGACTTTTAAAGGGGTGTCTTGACCCCCACCTGCAGCAGATTTTTGTCTAGGAATAGGAGGAGTCAAACCCTGTTTGATCCCTAGCTCTGTGCTGAAAAGTGCATAAACAGGAGTCCTGACTTTATTATGTAGACCTCGCATTATATACACGAAGCGAAGGGAAGCCAGCGATGGAGTGGAGGTACGTAGACTGAAGAGGTGCTTGCACATCAGACAGTGGTGCTGAGGACAGTTGGAATTTCTTGCTGCCCAACTCGGTCAATACGAGTCAACTCCAGAGAAAACCTTGTAGTTAATTTTAATTCCCTGAGGTCTTGTTACTGAGATGAAAAGGCAAGTAGTCTAGGAAGAGCACTGGGGAGGGGCGAGGGAAGGGGGAGAGGCACAAAGCACTAGGAAGTTGACAAAGCAGGTATGACAGATAAGCCACAGGAAGCATTAAAAATCACTAATGACCACAATTCTATTTTAATCAGCTATTGAGCTGGTACCTACTGCTATGTCACCTAGTGTGAGATTTCGGAATTGCCGGGACACTGAAGGAGGCGGTGCAGCCAGAGGCTCCAGGTGGGCCTGAAGGTAGGTTTCAAGTCAAAATTGGGAGTGGGTGTGGGTGAGAAGGAAGCCAGCTCCGGTCTACTCGCTGGTGCACATTCAGTAACTCCCTTCAGTAAACTCGAGTTGACTGTCGGTGCCAGATCCTTGGTTAGAATGGAACAATAGAAGTTGACAGGGCTCTTCACAGCAAGGAGCTTGGACTCTACTTCCAGCACAAGTCAGTGACCCGTGAATCGTGGTGCTACCTACTATAACAGACAAGCACAGGAGCATGGGAACCTGACCACCCATCCCCAGAGCTGAGTGATCAGGACAATGGAAAATGTTAGAGGAAGGAGAATGGTATTTGAGATGAAAAAGCAGGGGCATGAATTCAGGTCATGGTGGCCTGAGATGCCCTGGAGATGCAATTGGTTTGCACTTGGAGTTGGATGGCAGGGTGGAAATAGACTGGAAAGGCTAGAAGTGGAAGTGTCAAAGCCTACTCAGAGGCCTTATTATCAAAGGTGTCCAGTAGCAGTGTGATAAAGGGACTGGAGTATGTCAAACGTAGTCTAGTAATTCAGTGATACATTTTGTAACATCCTACAAAGTATTAATGATCATGTAAATTTATGCAATGGCATTTAAGAAGTAATCCAACTAAATATGTTACAACTTCCTGTTTTTGTCCAGGTCTCCAATTTATGAAATTCTGCTGTGAAAGCGAAACTAACCTTGTTAATGAAGGCCTTGGAAATTTTTACCAGCCGAGAGGCAGCCTTCCCTCTCACCCCGGGTAAGATGTAATCGTAGTGTGCTAGAGCTGGAAGGGGCTTTAGTTACTTCATTCAATCGCCTCATTTTATAAGTTACATACATTTGTAAACTGAAGCTAAGAACATGAGTGGTCGGCACAAACAGTTTGCTAAATACCACATTTGATTAGCACTCAATTTCCTCCCCACTCCCGCAGTCTGCCTCCAAATGTGAGTGGCTCATCATGGGGTCTATTTAGCCTAGTATTTGGTTGTGATAACTCGAGTGACGTAGACTGCACTCAGCACTGACTCGTGTCAGTAAGAGTGGGCAGAGGTCCTTGCCGGCTGCATTTCCCTTTCTAATAACCTTCCCTAATCTATGCCCAAGTCCTTTTGGTGGCGGCCAGATGATTAGGATCAATAAGGAAAAACCTGCTAGGACAGGTGCTCGACAATGTCTTCTCTAGTCCGGTAGTTACGGCACAGCCTGTGCACCCCGGCGCTCATAGTGAAGCCACAAGAAAATGGGCATGGGCGGGGAGTCTCTCGCCAGCTGAGCTGGAGCAAGCCCCATTCACCCTTTGTGCGGGGCTGCAGGACGCAGTGACGTTTCGGACATGGCTTCCTGTTCCTGCACCTTCAGCTCACTGCACTAATCGGGTGACAGGGCCAGTCAGTGTCATGCCGTAGCCCTGTGCGCTGGCGTCTCTTCCCTGTTTACTGTTTCTGAGGCAGGAAGACATCTAGCTTGTATTTTATGTAACAGTTTCTTGAAAAGTAATGTTGATGTTTATTAAAACAAAAGAAATTTCATTCCTTTGGAGAGGGGGAATTTTTTCCTGAATGAATGAATGCTGTGGACTTAACAGTTGATGTTGGGTGTTTATATTATGGCAGCCAACTGGATTAAAAATGTCTTCATGTATGGCAGTGTTAGTACCACATGTAATCCTGAAGTTGTTTTCCTTTGCACCAAGGAAACAAGTTTTGAAAACATTTTTGCATATCATTTAAGTGCCACTTGAAAAATTAAAACCGTGCATACTTACAAAAAAATACTTAGAGCAGGTAGAAACACCCATTATCTGTTGTAAGAAATGGAAGAAGACTATCAAGCAATGGATAGGTTTTTAAAGTAATTTGCAAAATGATACGCCCCATCAGTTTTAAGTCCTGTGCTAGCAGTGACTTGAAACAACCAGGAAGGCCCTGGCCGGTGGCTCCGTTGGGCGGAGTATGGCCAGTGCAGTAAAAGGGTGTGGGTTTGGCCCCAGGAGGGCGGGGTTACCTGCAGGAGGCAAACAGTGTTTCTCACATGGGTGTGTCTCTCTCTCCCCCTTACCTTCTTCCCTAAAATCAGTAAGCATATCCTCAGGTGAGGGTTTAAAAAACAAAACAGGAAATAGTCCCTCATTTTTTAGAAAGTACAGTAATTCAATTATTTTTTTTCCTAAGGCAGGTTTTAAAACTCCAACTAGAAGAGATACTATTTCTTAAAATGTCATCATTTATACCTAATAAGTATGACAGGTACACTGCAGGCTACACGAGTGGAGACTAACAGGGCCAGAGGAAGTTCATAAAATACTCACACAAGTGTGGAAAAGACTACAGCTGAAACACACACTTTATTTACTGGGTGGGAAGCCTTCGTGTGGTACCTGCGGTGGCTGGCACAGCCGACCCCAGCCTGGCTCACACCGACAGCAGTGAGTTGTACTTGGGTCTCCCCGCTGGCCCCTGTTCAGCTGCTGCTGTCGCTTTGTTTTCTTTCAGGATCAAGGTGGGTACTTTCATATAAAATCTTATTTTTAATTCCTTCTCTGGCAATTCTTTCCCGGATCCTTTGCTTTGCATAATTATACCTACAGTGGAACCTAGGAAGAAAAGAACACGAAGTCATGAATATAAAATCCCTACAGAAACACTTGAGCTCCTGTAGTAACAGAATTTAGGAATGCTCACAGATGAGCACCTGAGACTGGACACACCCGTTCTAAACTTAGAGTGCTATTTCTGGGTGCTTTGGTGTCAAAGACAGCTATGAACACGTTCCTTTATTTTTATTACATATGTTTTATTTAAAATGAGGGTTTTTGTCACTTTAGCTTAATTTTACTTGTAGAACTTGCTGTCAGTGGAACCAGGACTTTGGGTCTGGCTTGTTGCTCAGGAAGGTAGATGTGAGCGTCTGTGCTGTATCGGTTGTGAACACATTCTTAAAGTAACAGCAGGTGTGATGCTGTCCGCAGGGGTGAGCTGGGCCTTGGGGGAGGTCAAAGGGCGGAGGCCTTCCTAAAGGAGGTGTAAACTGGGACTTGGTGTTAATGGCATCTCTCATGTCATAGAGTCATCTCTTCATTCACAGATAGTATAGAACACGAGTACATGCACACTGCAAAGATTTAAGGCATTCTGGCAATATCATTTTGTAATAAGTTTCTATGAAAAAGTCCTTTAAAAACTTCTAAATGCTTCTTAAATAATGGAGGGCGGGAAACTGCTCTGAAAAGGGCAGGTGCTTTGGAATTGGCCAGACCTGTTGTATAATGGTGCATCCTCCTGCATACTCAGCACACATACCAGCATCCTAAAGTCACCACGACAAATCCTCCTGCTCCAACATCACACGATCTTCTGATTCTGCCTGTCGGAAAGCATAGCCGCTGTAATTACCGTACATGACACATGACCTCATCTAGGAAATGCAGCTGTTCACCACACTTAATACAGAGCAACACATACTTACTAGTTAACAAGAAGTGTCCGAGGCCAGCCACAACAGATCCTAACGAACCGTATAGTATTGAGTCCCGTGCACAGGGAATGTTCTCAACATCTAAAATTCCCAGGAGCTTGAAGGGCTAGGGTAGAATTTAAAAAACCTAGATTGAACAATAAATACTGTACATCGGTGTTTCTGCAAAGATCAGAGTCCGCTGTGTGGTGACCACAAATCGACCCGTTTGCCCTGACTTGTGATGTCCTCTTGTCCCGTTTCAGTGTTCAGTCTGAACAGTCCAAACCTCAAAGTGGGAAGCCTTGAGCATCTAACAGACCAGAAAGTCCCGAGCAGTAGAGCAACATGCCTGAGTTAAATTTTGGTATTAGACAATAATTTGATAATCAGCTGGTTTGGAAACAAAAGCACATTCTGTGAACTCTGTAAACATCTGTGAGAAATTTGGGGGGAAACGTGGGGTAAGTACAATTTTTCTGACCACATTTACTTGTGGTGTTAGTGTAGTGGTGCTCTGAACTCCTTTCTCGGTGTTAGGGAGGTGAATGAACATCAGTTGTAAACAGGAATAAATATATGTCCTGTGAAAATAAAACGTGGGCAGTATAATTTCCGGTCTGTTTCCTTGCCTGGTAACAAATTGCACTTGATTGTATTTATCTTGCGGTCCTCAACTGAGGGCAGGACAGACATTTTTAAAAGTCATATGTTTCATTACAGCATTTCTACTGAATAAAGAAATGGAAAACCTATACCATTTTCTAAAACCTGATTAAATGCAGGTTTCCAGTAACATAGCTTTTAAAAGGAAGCTACTTGTCCATTTAAATGGTGGCACAACGTGAGGGAGGACCTTAACCTAGGGTGGGGGGAGGGTTCTAGAAGAGGTACCATTCAGGAAAACCAGAGGGGAAGAAATGGAGGAAGGAAGTAAGATTAAAGGTTGAAGCATTTTTTATTGTATTTGTCTCCTGTATTTCTTTGGCTTAAGCTTCTGCCAGAAGACTGTGACCTGGTTCATAATAAAGCAGAAATTATATATTCTTTCGGATCATTCTATTCCATTTTTCTTTGGTCTCTCCCTGCTACCCACCCCTTTCCCACACACCCCTAAAACATTCCTCCCTTCATTAACACAGCAGGTGCTCATTAACATTGCAGGATTTAGTTTTGAAAGGTCTTTAATACAAATCCTCATATACAAAGGGGTTGGGGGGATTTGAACTCTTTTTAAAGACAAACACAGGAGTTTCATATCCAATTTTCAATGATACCTTTTAGAACCAGCATGTGGGAAGAGGCAAGGATTCTGCTGCTAAAACATTCTACAACACATCAGCCCCATTTCTGACTGGGGGGGGGGGTGCTGTGGGTGCCATGTCCTTCACATACCTGGTGATTCAATCTCATGATGACCTCTGTGAGGTCATTATTTTATTCAGTTGTTTTAAAGAGAGAGGGATAGAAGCGTCGGTGTGCGAGAAACAGATTGGGTGCCTCTTGTGTGCCCCCACATGGGAACCTGGCCTGCAACCCTAGCTGGGGATCGAACCAACCAACCCTTCAATTCCCAGGCCACCCCTCACTTCACTGAGCCAGGGCATGCATATATATAATATAATATATATATATATATATATATATAATATATATTATATATATATATATATAAAAGGCACACAAGAGTAGTCATTTTCCCAAAGGTCACATCTAGAGGGTGATTTAAAGACATAACTGGGTATCTGCAACTTGTATCAAAACTGGGTAAGAATGAACAGAATTTAAGACCACAGTTTCCCTTTACTCTAGTGAGTTCAGACCAAGAATTCACAACCGGTGTGCTGCAAGAGGGTTTTAAGACGTGCAATACCTGAGGATTTATTGGCCAGTGACCTCTTTTCCCTTAGATTGTCACATTAAAAATGACAACAATGCCTGTCTGGTGTGAATGAGTCAAACTTACACCTAGTGTTTTTCTTACTAGAGTGGCAAGAATGTTGTGTGTGTGTGCCGCAGAATTTGATAATTTGTGTGTGCCATGAGATGAAAGAGGTTGAAAAATCGCTGGTTTAGACTGGCTGCTGTTAACTCCCAGGAGCAAGTATGAACTGTACTAGTCTTTAGGATGCAAACTGTAAGAGTCTCCAAAACAAATGAACATTCCTGCTTCCTAATTAGTCTGCTGGTTTAACGTGACATTAATGAATTTAAACCCTTAAAACTTAAGGATATTTTAGGCTAATTATTTTTTTGTAGACATGCTTTTCAGCTTAGATTTAGAAAAGCGGCTTTTTCAGCTCACCTTGATGGAGCTAAAGAAAGCTCAAGGTTTCTAAGCCAGAATGTCAGTTTAATAATTTATAGGAAATAGATCAGATCAAATTAAGCCACCTCATTCCCCACTGCCAGTGTCGTTGCCTCGGTGCCCATATGGATGAACTGGCTCTATTCCTATTTAAAACTAATCCTAACAGTTCTCAAGATGTTTCTACAGTTACCCCATTCATTTGCATTGTTTTTCCTCTCAATACTCAGCATAGAGACATACAAAACCCATCACACCCTGTTCCTCCCGAGCCTAAGTGAGCCATCCCTCTGGGCTCCCTTCACCGCAAAGCAGAAGGTAACGGTGCGCTTCCCCACTGAGAAACCACCTATCCTCACTTTAACTCACTCTAATACAGCATCCCTCCACCGCACAACACCCAATGGCACTGTTCTAAGGCATCCGTTTCCCCAAATCCATAGTACTCCGTAGCAGCACGTGGCACGGACGAATGGTGTTTTTGAAAGTTTCTTGGTTTCCAATACGGCAATGTCCCCTGGTTCTCTCTGGCTCGTGGCAGGTTTGTTGCTGTCTCTTCTCTGTTGACATCTAAATGTCCAAATGCCACCCCTCCTCCCAGTCTAGTCTCTCCTAGGTGACTCAACAGGTTTCAGTTAAATGCCACTCATGATGACGCACAAATGTGTAAGTCAGACTCGGATCTTCCCCAAGCTTTGATTTCATCTGCCTGTTGACACCTCTTCTACTTCTAGTAAGCACCTTGGACTTCGTGTTTCCAAATCATACTTACTTTTCAGACCTCACTACTCCACCGTCAGACCAAAAACCTAGGAGTCATCCCTGATTCCTCTCCATGAAACCCATGTCCAGTGTATCAGTCAGCAAGTCTGGAGGGAACCAAATGCATCCTGAACCCACCACTTCCCGCCTTCGCTGCTGTTGCTGCCACCCCGCCACACGGGTGTCCAGCCCACCAGCTGCATGCGGCCCAACACAAAATGGTCGATTACTTAAAACAACTTTGCAATTATGTGTCGCAGTGTTTTGACTGTGGCCCAGAGATGCCAAAAGGTTGGGCACCCCTGGGTGACCGTATCATTCTGTGTAAACCTCCCTCAGCCTTCGGATGTGCTCAGGATAACAAATGACTCTTGCTGCTCCAAAGGCCCTGTGTGACCAGCGCCTACCCTCCTCGCATCTCTCCCTGGCCTGCAGCGTGCGGGCTGTTCCTCCCAGCACGCCCGCACGGTTATTGCTTAGCACGCACTGCCTTTCTCCCGATTCTTTGCCTGGCTGGTTCACTAAATGAAATTCTTACCTCTTGCTTGATTTCCCCAGCAGTGAGTGTGTGAACTACATGAAAACGGGGATTTTGCCTGTTTTGATCAAAACTATACCTTTAGCACCTGGTTTAGTGCCTAATACTCAGCAGGTAGTCTGTAAATATTTTTTCGAATGTGTGAATTCATAGATTTAGAATTTACCTAGAGCACTTTCCTGGTAAGCATGTACCAAATCTCATATTTTAAACTTTCTCAAAGAGCAGAGGAAAGTTTTCAAGGGCTAGTTCTATCAGGTGTACCAGCTGGATACCTTTCCCATTTTTATCTTAGCTTTGCTGATTCTAAAGATCAATCCCTGGATTGTAGTGGAAATGATCACTGAAAAAAAATTTTTTTTAACTACAGGCCTCCTTTTCTGACATTATCCTGGGATGCTAATTCAGAGGTAGCTTATATTAATTTTATTATGCTCTTCTTGATGAGATTTGATAGGTACTAATGTTTCATGAACGATTTATTTACAGGGCTTTTTATAGTATTTTGCTGATGATGAACCAATTAAATTGGTCATTGATTTTTTTCTTTCATGGAATTCTTTTATCAATTCTCACTGGATTAAAGTACCCTTATTACCATTACATGACAGCAGTTATCCATCAAAGCGAACATACAGAAGGGATTAAAGCCCCAGCCAAGATCCTGGTGTTCTCACAGAACAATCTAGAATTTCGTGTTTGGAATAGGGGAGTTTCAAACATGGGTCAATTTTTTACACTAAGCGTATTACGAATAGTATATATACAAGTCATTAAAAACAAAAGGCACCATGAGCTGTATAAATTGGCAAGATTCGTTGCTAAGTATGGACAGGTTTTATCCAACATTTGTTCCTATTTACCATTTGATGATCTGCTATCTTGGCCAAATATAAGTGGAAAAATACCCTGAGAAGCAAGAACTTGGAAGTGAGCAAAATTTCCAAGTTGGTCAGAGAATATTCTAAATCTACAGACTAGGAGCAATTTGGCACACGGTGGGTCTTTTAATATTTGTTCACGACCCTTTATCTATTGGGGCCCCGCTCTTAAGGTGCCCAAGACGAAAAGGGGACACATTACTAACCTGTGGTATAATAAACGGTGTAATGATACAGTTATGGGGAGATGGGGACAGAAGCACCTCACACTACTTTGGGGGTTCAGGAGTTCCTTCAGGGGAGGCCAGAAGCGTAGCTTAGCTTTAAAACATCTGGAGGAAAAGTACTAGAGGCCAGACTGGGCAGTCTGGGGCTAGGCTTTACGTTATTACCGGCCAAGGTGACAGCGTGTCCTAAGGCTGGATTTTAAGTAGAGAGATGAAATTACCCAGGCGACAGTTTGGCCCGCCCTGACAATTGTGGTCGGGGACTTCGGAGGGCAGAGCAGGAGACGCGAGTACCAGCTACGGAAGCCACTGAGTACCTACAGTAACACTGCAACACTCCACCCGGTCGAGAGGACGCAAGGTTCACGGGAAAAATCTCAGTCTTTTCCTCGGCTCCGCCCGCTCTACATGTAGGATTATGAGAATCTAACCAAGCTCCCATTCCTCAGCATTTCTGGATCCCTCCACCTTAAGTGTCGTGAAGTGTAAAGCATCAAGGACAAGGCACCTGTCCTCGGGGAGCTTACAAAATCCTCCTTTCCTAGTAAATTAAAGTGGCCGTGCAAGGCCCTGGTCAGCAAAGCTTCCCGCCCAAGGACTCAGGGTTGTTAGCTGTTTTACAGTGACCCGCAGCATGCAGGAGTAGCGGTCCCTCCTCCTGCTAGTTTTGGACACTTGTCCTGGCAATGAAGACAAAAATACCGGCGGGTGGGGGCGCACATTAATAGATCCCCCCACCCACACACAAGGTAAAGAAGCCAGGGACACGTGCTCCGGCCTCACGTCTCACAGCTCCAGAGGCCGCGCCCGTAAAATGCGCCTGCCCGCCCGCACCTCTCTCGCCCCCGCCCCCGAGTTACCTTCCCCTTCTCGGGCTCGCCGGACTCCGGCGCGGCGGCCATGGGGACGAGTCCGCACCTCCAGCCCCGCCCCGGGCCTCCGCGAGCGGAAGCCCCGCCAGCCACGCACCGCCCCCCTGCGCGCCGGCCGCCATTTTAGGGAAGGTTTCTCCTTCGCCACGGCCCCGGCTGCCCGGCCTGTCTCCTTTGTTCATTGACCGGGCCACGCCTTCCCCACTAGCGGCTCCCCCCGCCCCGAGGGCCGGGACTGTAGGAGGGGGTGGGCTCGGGAAGCGACCCCGCACCCGGACTGCCGGCGGGGCGCGGGCGGCACAGCGCCCTGGCACTTAGAGACTGCGCATCTCCCCTCCTCAGCCCCCGCCTTCCGTCCCAACCGCCATTTCTAACCGTCGCCCGCGCGCGTGCTCGCGTGCTCGCGTGCACGGCCGGGCGCGCGCCGCGGGGACGGAGGGAGCGGGCGCGCCCCCGCCGCTTTGTCCTGCGCGCGGGCCCCCCGCCCGGAAGTCGGCTGGCGGCGGCTCGCGGCCCGCGTCCCCTACGTGTCCTTTGTCCTTCCGGCCCGGGGCCGAGCCCCGGGTGTTAGGGGCCGCTCCACCCAGCCGTAGCGGTAGCCATGTGGCCCCGGGCGCCAGCTGCAGCAGATTGTGCTCCCGCCTCCTCCCCTTTTTTATTTACTTCCAATACTTAGGGGCTTTAAAATAGCACCACTTGGTTCCCCTAAAGGAGACAGGGGACAAAATGGAGGGAGCTGCTCGTTACAGAACGTGCGTCAGGACGTTTGTCCGCCCCTATAAGGCGCTGAAGAACTTTGGGGTTCAAGTAGAAAAAAGCCTGCAGCGTGCATATTTAATGTTAGGTGGTGGTCCACGGTGCACCCCTCCCTACGACTGCGAATTAACCTGAAACCTGAAATACTGCGGGTTGGCGAGATCAGTCCCGGACGGGCGCGTGCTGATCTGGTGTGAGATAAGGTCGAGTCAGTTTCTCAGCACGCTACACACACTGCAATTACGTTTTCAGTGAGTTTTCTTTCCCTATGCACCCTCACGTAAATGTCTTTGTGATTACCGTCTGCCTCCTTCGTATCTCACGCTTAGTCTTTGAATATCTCAGTGTACTACTGAGAAAATGTTGAAGCTTTAGAGCGTGTCATTGTGCAAAGTCATGCTGCTTCTGATAAGCCGCTGTGCCTGGCGCACACAAAAGTGCTGGATAAGACTGGCAATGATTTTATGTTAGCTCTCGTTAATTGAACGTTTTCTTCTTATTCCGTGTAATGACCTTGCTTCCATAATCACTTAATACCTTTCTACAATCCCAGTAAGATAGACAATTTATGATTATGTGTAACGGTTATTTTTTTTAATGATTAACTTTTGGGGGAAATTGGACAGCTGCAGATGAATTAAGATACTCCTCTAACATTTATTGGGAAATAGAAAAAAAGTCACCCCACCCGTGGTATCCTGCCAGTTTGAGGTTCTCAGCCAAAATTCTTGAACTAACTGCTTTGAACTCTTGGTTGGAAGGTAGTATTTAAGGTAGTAAAATTCCATAAAGGAGTGAGGAATTCTTTTGAAGTATTTCCTAATTATGTTGTAAATGAAGGAGAACTGGAAAACTACCAGGTAAGACACCATAAAGCCATCCTATTTTATTTCTTACTGTGACTTTGGAAATTGCTAAGGGTAAACGTAGTTGAGGTCCAGTTCATTTGTCTTTGAAAATATGGTCATGTTGTTTTTTATATTAATTTTAATTTCACAAAAATTGCAAAATACTTGCATGTTTGTTTGTTTTTTCATTTGCATAGCTTATAGAGTGAAAGTAAAAATCTCTTTCACTCTCACCCTTTTTCTCCCTTCTTTAAGGTAAACACAACCAGTAGTTTGATGTGTCCCTAAACTTTTCTTCTCTCTTAATTAAAACACTGGAATAAAGGGTAAAAGTGGACGTCTCTACGCCATGCCTGCCCCACACTTACACGCACACACATCTCTATGCTATACACACAAGTCAAAATGGTGGCACTATAAAATGCATCCAATAATTTACTTTTTACTGTTCAACATCATATCTTGGAAATGTTTTCATGAAAGTACCTATAGATTTGCTCAGTCATTTTAAAGGCTGCTCAGAAGTCCTTTACTTGTTTTCTTTCTGACACAAAAAGTGTCCATTTTTTTATTAATCCAAAAGATGTCCCTGGAACATCTTGTGTATTTTCTGGTGTGGACCTGGTTGCAGCTGTTTCTCCAAAGAGCTCTCCCTCCCTCCCTCCCTCCCTCCCTCCTTTTCTCTCTCTCTTTCTCTTTCTTCTGTTCTTTGTAGGCATAATATTTGGAAATCAAGAACTGGTCACTAGGGGAGCTCACTGTCCCTGGGGTGCCCCTGCTCCTAGGCTCTTTCCCTGCGCAGAGGTGGAAAGAAAAGTTTTGTTAAACCATGAATTTATATTGCTATTCAAATTAGAACATTTACAGTCCCGGCACCAGCGATGCCCATTGCTATGAGGTTGCTCCTTGGCCTTTTCAGGGGACAGTTACTGCCTGCCGTCAGCTACTGTCCGCTGTGCAACAGCACATACGGATGGGTGACAGCACTTTTACTTTCCCAGATTTTCTACTCGGCTCTCTTATGCTGAGAGCCTGCTTCCTAGGATATTTATACAATGATTTGTGTCTTCTCTCTCTCTCTCCCTCCCTCCCCCTCCCTCTCTCTCTCCTCTTTTACTTTTTCTGCTTAGAGTGCTCCCCACCAGGGGTGTCTAGTCAAGTTGTCTTTTAGTTTCTCTCTCTGTGGCTATACCACCAACCAGATATGCACTTAGAGGCATTCATTGCAGTTGGTCGAACATTTTGAAATATAAAAATCTCTCTGCCCTTTGTGGGGTTTTGTAATAAAAATATTTCCAGGAGACCTGTTTGAGTAAATCCCTTGAGGAAATGCATCCAGGAGAGAAAGGGCTCCTCCCTTCAAACCAGCCCTCCTCCTGCCTCTCCAGTGTAGTCGGGGCGTGGACTCACCTTCGTGTGTCCTGGGCTCCCAGCCAGGGCCTTCGGGGACCCGTCCCGGGGAACCACCTCTACCGCCAGATGAGTAAGATATTTTTACTCCGGTTCCACAGATGAAAAAATTAACTCTCCAAAAGGTCAAGTAACTGCCCAAGTCACACTGTAAGGAAGTGAAAAGTTCAGAAATCAATGACAAATATATCTTGTCATATGTCTCGTCTAAAACCTTACGTTCTTTTCCATTCCACCATGATACCTGCAATAACTTTATACCATGTGTAATATTTAAGTCTGGAACTCTGTTGCACCCCAGTTCAGGAGAGATTTAGGGTGTTTATTTTTTACAGCTTCACACTGCATCTGGCCTGTTCCTATCAGTTGTCTTAGTAATAGCCTGGACTGGAAATGCCCCAAGGGCGGGAGAACCAAAGAACTGTTGCTAATGTGACAACGTGGGTGGACCTTGGGAACAGAAGATTAAGTGGAAAAACCCAGATGTGAATGTGTATATGCTGTGTGTTACTACTTATTAAAGTTCAAAAACGGATAAAATAAACCCATGGTTCAGAAGTTGGGTGGTGGGGGCAGTGAATGGGAGCTGGCAGCAGAGCTGGGTGCCAGCTGTTCTGTTTCTCTGTGTGGGTGTTGGCTGCGGGGGAGTGTTTGCTTCCTAAAACATCAACATTAGGTTAGTATTATCATTCTCATTGAATGGAAAAGGAAACCGAGGCTTAGAAAGGTTAAAAAAATTGCCCAAGGTCACGTAGAAGAGGCTGAACTGACACAGTACCTCCATTTTCTCCAAGGCCCACTTAACCACCACCTCTGCCTGCAGGGACAAGAGGTGCGTGGAGAAGGCATTCTGGGGTGCAGGAGGGCTCCGCTGGGGTGCGAGGCTGGCGGGGGCGGGGCAGCCCACAGCAGAGCGTGTTCCTGAGGCACCTGGGAATGTCCCGGAGTGAGGGCGGCTGGCTGGGTTTGGGCTCCGGAGGGAGGCGTGGGATCCTTCCAGTCATCAGGGATAAAGGAAAAGCCGGGCTGTCGCCAGCAGTCAGCATCCAGCTCTCTCCGGCGGAGACGCTGCCATCACCGCGGGAGAGATGTCTGCCTCACCGTGTCGCTAATGAATCAGCGTGAAGTCTCAGAAAGCAACCAGAATGAGCCATTCTTACTGTACATGCGTGCCGTATAAACTTTTACACATATGTACACCCGTGGGCACTACCACACTGTTGGGATGGCCCGAGAACTATGGCAAAATGACATACTAACAATTAAGGTCAAAGGTTAAGATCTGTTTTACTGTCAATTGCAGCTTGCAGTAAAATTCTAAGTCAAGATATCTTTTTTCTCAGCTTATGCTTTTCTCAGCATAAGCTTTTAAAGCTTATGAACAATTCATAAGTGAATTGAATGAAGTGAACAATTCATAAGCTTTAAAAGAAAAAAAAATCCTCATCCAAGCATATGTTTATTGATTTTAGACAGCAAGGAAGGGAAAGAGAGAGAAGCGTCCATGTGAGAGAGAAACATTGATTGGTTGCCCTCCAAGCCCCGACTGGGGATCGAACCCACAACATAGGTGTGTGCCCTGACTGGGGATCGAACTCACAACCTTTTGGTGCACAGGACATCAACCAACGGAGCCACCCAGCCAGGGCTCAGCCTCTGGACAATTCATAAGCTTTTTATCTCCTTAGCAATGCAAAGCGACTGAGGCCCAGGATTTGTTCAGAGAAGGAGGTTGTGTCACCTGTGCCCCCACTTAGAAAAAAGAGAAGCAACCATTAGAGGCGAGCCACTCTTTCAAAATCAGGTGCGGGACCGGCACGTGCAGCCGGAGCTCGTGTGGATACAGTTCTGTTAATGGCAGCCCTTCCCACGTGCGCGTAAGGGGAGAGGGCTCTGGGGTGGGCAGTCACCGCGGGCCTCACCCCGCCATAAAGCTTTGGCCCTTCAAAAGCCACCTGTGATTCTCCGAGGGCCCTCAAGGCTGATGGAGGGGCGGGTGTGAACGGCCCTCAGGTGTCTCCACTTCTATCGCCGGAGGGCTGTCATCTCATTAGAAAACTTTTAGAAAACGTTTCACCTTTTATTCTCCATATGTTAGGTCCTAACGTTTCGTTGCACTGGTTTGTGAGGCTTTATCATAGGAACTTATTAAATAAATGAAGACATTTTAAAGGAGGAGAAAGCTGCAGTATTGCTAGTATGTATGCTATATTTACACGTGGCATCTAACTTCCCAAATAAAAATTGCCAGCGCTGCCCTGGCTGGTGTGGCTCCGTGAACTGAGTGCTGGCCTGCAGACCTAAAGGTCGCTGGTTCGATCCCTGGTCAGGGCACATGCCTGGGTTGTGAGCCAGGTCCCCAGTTGGGGGGGTGGGCAACCGATTGACGTTTCTATCACACATCGGTGTTTCTCTCCCTTCCCCCTATCTAAAAATAAATAAAGTCCTTTAAAAAAATTGCAGTGCTGGTACTCACGTAGATTGTGACTGAAGGACAATGAATAATCGCTTGGTTTATCCTAATACTCATGTGGCACTGCAAGAACATTTAAAATCCCGCTTTTACCACAGTATAAACAAATCCTGTGGCAACAAAGAGCGCGCCCTAGTGGCCAATCCAGTAATTCATTATGTTACCAACTATAAAGGTCAAGTGTAAAAACAGTCACAAAAACTCGCCGTGTTTTTGTGTTACTGTGAAAAGATTACACAAATTTTGGCCATGCATTTTATTTATATTATTTAAAAAATTTTTGTTGGAAAACAATATACAGAATCACAGCAAAATGAAAGTATAACAGTGAAGTATAAGGCATATATTAGTATTTGATATTAAGTTATTAAGTTAATATTTAATTTAACTACCACCAAGGCCAAGAAACAGAATTTCCCTGCCACTGAGAAGACCCTTCATTTCAGCCCTTCCCTCCAAAAAGTAAGCATCAAGGTAACTTTTTGCTTGTGTTTCTTTGTAGTTTTTTTTTTTCACCCAAACGAATACTTTGGGGCTCTACAAGTTGTTCATTTAAAATTTTTGATATGATTTTAAGTCTCTAAATCTTCCAGTCTCCCCTTGATGCCTTTCTCAGCCTTCCAATTTATCTCTTGAAAAACCTGAGTCCTTTGACTTGTGAAACTCCCCGCTGTGTGGGAGTGGCCGAGAACTCTGGGTGCACTTTGACACACGACACACGCAGGCTCTCCCTTCCGCAGCTGGTTGGGGCTGAGGCTGGAGACAGGCGTGGTGCCTTGGGCAGGATCACAGGTGGTGGCCTGCTCTAGAATCGGGAGGCATGAACGAGGGGGTGACTCCCTTTTGTTGTGTAAGGAACTGCAGAGATGTAGTCCCTAAATCCATTCATTCTTTGGGAGCTGCAAAAGGGTCATATTCTAATTCTACCTGATTCTTTTCCATTTATTAGTTGTAACACTTTTACAAGGAGATGCTCCCCTTTATCACTTGGTTTCCTAGTGGTAAATTGATGTAGGAAAGGCAAGAAAAATGCTCAATTCTTTCACTTTATGTACCAGTTTGCCGAGTTGATTCCTTATCTCCTCCAAATGTGACGATTTCCATTTTTTAAAGAATATAATTATGAATCTATGGATTTAACAGTTTCAACCCCTCGGGCTGACTGAGGCAGAAAGTGTCCCATCTCTGGCACGTGGCCGCCTCTTGCAATTGACTCCTGCGTCCTCTTTACGGGACCTGGTGGTCTTTCTTCACTGCCGTCTGATAGGACGAGTGGATATGACATGGTCAGTGTACATTTCCTGCCGAAATGAGGAATCATCCGATTCTCCAAGAAGCCTTCAGAATAATGGTTTATAGTGAAGATGTTCCTTACTACTGCGGTGGCCATTGTTTTGCTGCTGGGACTTTTCAGTATAATATAATATAATATAATATAATAAATAAATATAAATAACATACTCCATGAGTTCATAGTGATACTTCGAATTAAGGACCACAAGGTTTTTATGTAACTTCTTCTACCTTACACTTGTATAATTACTATTCCAAATAGATGATGTTAATCACAGAAACAAAACAGATACTAGAGTATTCCATACTTGCTCATCTGCTTTATCTTATATTACTCACAACGGTCTCGAGGCAACAATAGGAATCCTACCACTGCCAATATGATTACTAAAAAGTTATTTTATTTATTTTTAAATTTTACTTATTGATTTTAGAAGGAGAGAGAGAGAAACATCAATTTGTTGTTCCACTTATATATGCATTCATTGGTTGATTCTAGTATGTGCCTTGACCGGGGATGGAACCCATATCCTGGGCATATTGGGACAACGCTCTAACCAACTGAGTTACCCAGCCAGGGCTAAAAACAGTTTTAGGAACTCCTTTCTTTGTATGCTCCCTCACCCTATTCCTGCCCCATTTAAAAAGACAGCTCTCCTGTACTATATCTGCACTGTCAGCGCATACGGCCATTAGAAATAAAACTCGCTTTTCCTAACTCCCATTCGGACTTAATTCCACAAGCAGTTAATTGTGTATTTAGTGATCACTACCAGTCTACCCCAATGTCTCTCCAGCAAAAGCTTTATTCCCTTCAGGTTCACTTTCCCTATTAAAAGAAGAGGATGCCTACTTGATAAAATTCAGCCTGCAAACGGTGTGAACTCACTTGCTCATACGTGTTGGAGAATTTCTCATTTATAACTCACCATCCAGTCTTTGCAGTTGAGGGCAGGGCTGGGGGTAGAGAAAGCCAGGCTTATACCCTCCCACTTCCCTAGACCACCAGAATTTCTCAACCTCAGCACTAGGAACATTTTGGGCTGATGGTTCTTTGTTCTGGGGGGCCTTGTCCTGTGCCTTGTAGGGTGCTGAGCAGCATCCCTGGCCTCTGCCCACTACATGCCCGTAACACCACCCCCACCCCCCTGCATCCTGACAACCTAAGACATCTCCAGACTTCCTCAGATGTGCCCCAGAGGTCACACTACCCCCTGGCTGAGAACCCCTCCCCCATGGCTGCATGGACCCTCATGAATTGGGCACATTGTAATTTTAAGCAATTAGCCCCTGAGCGAAATGGACTGATGCTGTCTCGACTATAAGCAATATTAACATCCTTTGAAAGGAAAAGCTGTGGCTGGAAGCTAGCTATGTAATAATTACCTCTATTACAATAATAGCTACCATTTATATAGCACGATATTTACGCAGTTTACAAACAACCTGCACTTAGGGGCACTCTTTGGTGAACTCAGCAGGGATTATTGAATCTCCCTATTCTACAGGCGAGAAGGCAAGCCCTGCAGTGGCTGAGTGTCTTATACTGGGTGAGAAGGACCGGAAGCAGCGGCATCAAGGACGCGTCCCCCCCCTCCCCCATCAAGCGCCCATCTTCTTTGACTCTATTGTGGATCATTTGTCTGTGAGGCACAAGAAGAAATGCACACATGCACGTATGTTCACACATTCACCCTCTTCTGGTGTCTAACTCTAGGGAATGGTTCTTAAAGTTTCCATTTTATTTAATTTTCTTCAGGAATAAACCTCCTGAATTCACCATTAGAGGAGGCTCACAGTGTTATTGCACATTCTACCACCAGGTGTCGCCATAATACACCTGCATTTGTTTTCTTTCATTGGTGAATTCCTAATTGACTAAATTCTCCAAGGATTGCTATTTCTGCTAATTGTAAATAAGTGTATCATGCAACTCAAGAGAGCCAAAAAAACCAAAAGCATAGGACTATGCTTTTTTGTTTTAAAAAGCATAAAGCATAAGAGGATTAAAAGAGTGAATAGGAATCTTGGTAAGAAGGGATTTTACTCTTCCACTCAGCTGTTGACTTTACATACAGTAGGGAAGCAGATGTTTGACCTTCGCTGCTATAATTCTTTTTACAAAAAGAGTTGCTGTGGACTGAATATTTGGGTCGTCCTCCTCCCTCCCACCCAAATTCATTTGTTGAAGCCCTGATCCTCCTGGGGGGGTGGGGAGGGGGGCTTGGTAGGTAATACAGATTTAAATGTATTAGTTTGTAAGGGTGGGGCCCTCACGATGGGATTGGTGCCCTTATAAACGGAGGAAGAGACCTGAGCTCTCACTATCACATGAGGACATAGCCAAAAGTCAGCCATCAGTAAGAGAGCTCTGCCAGGGACCTAGTTGGTTGGCACCTGGACCCTGGACTTCCCAGAGCGTGAGAAATTAAGTGTCCGTTGTGCAAGCCACCCACTGTCTGGTATTTTGTTTTATCAGCCTAAGCAGAGTAACGAAAGTGTCTTAGCTGATGGCGGCAAACATGCAATGGTTTCCAAAAGAGCAGTGTTGCAACAGAGAGGTTCTGATGTGGGACTCAAATGTTGGAAAATTTTTAGTTTCAGGTAACAGCTAATAAGCTCAGTAATCCATGCATGTAAAAAGCTGTTGTCTCAGGAACTGAAGGCATAACCCACCCTGACTCCAGGAGACCGTAAGCAGCTCCACCTTTGAGCCCCAGGAGGACAGCAGGCAATTCAAGAGGGTGTCTGAGCCATTGTGCTCCAGGGTGAGACACCTACCACCCAGGACACGGACGGAAGAATGCTGCAGCTTTTTACCTGATTAACTTTCCCCCTGAATTCCAATCCCCTTACCCACACTTTTCTTCTTCTTATAAAAGGGACAGTTGAAAGTGGAATTTAAGATGGCCTGTTAGTTTTCAAGCCCACTGTCTTCTCAGAGCGCTGGCCATCTGAATAAAGCACCCACAGAGCCAGTCTGGTGGCGACAGGTGGCACGAACGCCAGCTTTTCCGGTTTCAGCGCCACGTGCCCCCAACCCAGGCTGCTTGTTCAGCAGAAGTGGGATGGGATGCAGCGGCGGCCACGGGGTGAATTGGTTGCGGGAGGTCCCTCCTGAGCATGTCTGTTATCCATGAATGAAAATGTGAACACTAACTGTCTCAAAGCACTGCCCTTGATTCAGATATAAGTGAAAAAGACAAAGTAGTATTTAAAGAAATAGAAACCTAAGTTAGATACATCATCTCAATTTTTATCAATTACTAGCTCACTTCAAATTTTGTTTCCTGAGTCTGACTCTCAGTGCCTCTTAAACTTCAGGGCACCTCATGCGTCTCCTGGTGTGCTTGGCTAGGCAGCTTTAGTAGGGCGTGTGGCTTTACCGGGTATGGGTCTCCGGAGCTACTCTGGGCCCAACCTCCACCCTTGAAGAGGAAGAGTCTAGTCCTAGTGGTTGCTGGCAGCCATCCAACGCTCCCAGGTGTGGCCTCACCGGAATGACTTTTGTTTTTTTTAACCTGTGAAGACCGTGCAATTCACCCATTTAAAGTGTATAAACTCAGTGGCATCAGTGTATTCACAGACCTGTGCATTCATCACCATCATCAGCTTCAGAATATTTTCATCACCCCAAAGAACTCTCTGCATAAAGTAGGGGACACTCCTTCCTCCACCCCCAAAACCTGCCACGTGAGGGTTTGCACAGGACCCAGCCCCTTGCCACTGCACATTTAGCACAGGTGAACAGCTTTCACACCTCACAGCAGGGGAGCGTGGTGTACTCCCCGTTAACCACAGGAAAGGTGAGTGCTGATACAACCAAGGCTCCGTCATGCGCATTAACACACGTGTGCACGCACGCACACAGACTCAGAGTTTGTCGGCAGGGCGGGAACCCTCCATAACTAGGATGGGAGGAGGAGAGGAGATTATCTTCTCCCATTTCCCTTCTGCTCGGAGCTTCTGCTCGGGACGTGTGCAGGCGGCAGGCCCAGGCCAGGAGGACAAGAGTCCCCAGGGATGGACTGACCGCCGGTGACCAAGCCCTTCTGGGCCACCTGAGAGCAGGCGGGCAGGCTCAGGGCGGCCGTGTTGCTCCATGAGAACTGGGAGCGCTGGGAGCGGAGCAGAGGGTCACCTTCTCTTTGCGAGTGGGGGCCCTGCCCTCTGCACAGCCAGGAGGAGTGAACGCGGTGCCCCCTCTTACCCGTGGTTCTGCTTTTTTTATGGCTGCAGTTACCCACAGTCAGCTGTGTGGTCTGAAAATATTGACTGGAAAATGCCAGAAATAAACTATTGGCACATTTAAAATTGTGTGCCATTTGAGTAGTGATGAAACCTCCAGAGTCCTGCTCTGCCCCGCACCACGCGCAAACCGGCCCCTTTCTGCGTCTCCACGCTGCAGATGCGCCCCACCGGTCACTTCGTGGCCATCTGGGGGACTGCCCAGATGGACCATCCAGGTGTCACAGTGCTTGTGTTCAGCCACCCTTACTTTACTTACTAATGGCCCCAAAACACCAGCGTGACGATGCTGGGAGTTCAGACAGGCCAAGGAGAAGCTGTCACGTGGTGGCTTGCAGTGAAAAGGTGAGTGCAGCACAGTGAGGTATTTTGAGAGAGAGAGAGAGCCCACATTCGCAGAACTTCTATTACAGTACTTTATTATCACTGTTCTATTGCATTATTATTCTTAATCTCTTACTGTGCCCAATTTGTAAGTTGGATTTATCACAGGTATTGTGTGTCAGCATGTATAGAATTCGCTCCTGACTGTAGTTGCAGGAATCCATGGGGGGTCTCGGATTGTGTTCCCCGCAGAGGAGGCCAGACGGCTGCATTCAGCTCTCCTGCCAATCGGAGCTCAGGTCGCAGTCTCTGAAGTGCCGACCCAGCGTCCAGGGGTCACAGGTCAACCTTCACCGTGTGCACAGCGCCAGGCTCTTCATCAGGCTCCGCTGCGTTCAGTCATGTGGAGGGATGAACAGCGAGTCGGCTGCTGTATTTGTTTTCCTGTTCAGCCTTTGCTGCTAGAACGGGCATGTGGCAATCTCTAGTTTGGCAGAGTGACAAGGTTCCGTCCCGTTTGCACACATAATGACGTGGCTGGCCCTGATGGAGAACCTGGTTTCCTGCATCATGTCACGTACTCCTCAGGCCCAGAGAGGAGGCAGCCGCCGACCCCAGTGCTTCCCCCCACGACCACGGACTTCCCCGCAAACGCCCTGGGTCTCTGCTGGGGGATCTTCCCCAGGTAGGGTGGTGGGCAGTGGGCCGCAGGAGAGCCCAGGCATCACGCGGTTCGCGATCGCAGACATTGCGGTAAGTCACGCTCTCAAATCCGGCGCTGCCCAGCTTCCTGCGGCGATGGGAGTAGTTCCTGCGCTGGACTGAACCCGGTTGCCTCTGGCCACCGGCACTTGAACCGTGGCTAGTCCCACCGGGGAGCTGAGTTTCCAATTTGAATTGATTTAAATGAATTTAAACGAAAGGGCACGTGGGGCTGTTGGCTACAGGGTCAGAGCAGCTCCATGTAGAAAACATACAGGGACGCCGGAGGTGTCCCATGTCCCAGACGCCTCTGCTTCTCGGACAGAGTTGCAACAAGGAAGAAAAAGATGCCACCTTGAAACGTTTGAGAAATTGAAAGTAAGTCTGATTCAATAATAAGAGGAAAGGGGGTCAGTGGTCACTCCAATCTGTGTCCACCAGGCGAAGGTCTCATTGCAAAGAAAAATGAGGTGTTCAAAAGAGAAAGCAGAGGGTTTTTTTTCCTTAAAAAAGGGTTTTTAAAAAATTTTAACACCAAGATAGAAGGGCCTTGGGGGTGGTGGAAAGAACATATACCCAGAGGAATCAGCGTGTGTGCAGCGTGAGGTTTGGTCGGCCTGGTAGTCTCTTCCTGCTGGTGGAGCCCCCTGCCTGTGTCGGGAGGGCCCCCACCCCGGGGACCAGGTGTGTGTGAGTATGGCCTTGCCTGTGGCCCCAGCCCTGGTGACATTGCAGAGCCCCTGGGGGCATTTAGTCCAGCACGGTGCCTGTGTCCCTGCCCCTCCAGAAACCCTGACTTGATTCTAACGGGCCCACTTGGGGGCCGGAGCCAACTTCCCAGGTGATTCTACTCATTGATCGCTAATCCAGCTGGTCCCTACCATGAGGTGGTTGATTCCAAGTGCCGTCAGGGCTGAGAATCCATAAACCACCCTGATCCCCAGGTGCTGTTCCTTCAAGGAAAACACGGACTCTCAAACTCATTGTCTGAATAAACATTCGGGGCTCTTGAGGTTTATTTTACCTCCCTGCAGGTGGGAGGGGAGGGACACACTGTCTTCGAGCTTAAAGCAGGAAAACTCACTTGTGCTCAGAACACAGAGAAGTTCACTTTAATGGAATGACTACGACCAAGGAAGAAATTACGGAGACAACCAGTATTGCAGATATTTCAAAGGTTGAAGGTTGTTTGAAAACAGGCTCTGCAGCCCCAGGGCCCTACCAGGCCTCTTGCTCAGAGGAATATTTGCCGGGTTGGTTTAGGAGGCAGATGTTTTCCTCCGGGAAAGAGCCGGCTTTTCTCCTTCTTCTCTTGATTAGATGTCTTCCACCTGCCATTAGGGGAGCCTGCAATTTTCAAGGCTAAATGCTTAGATCCCATCAGTGAGCACTGAAAGAGAGAAGAAACAATGCAAACTGAGATGGTGCAAACTTAAATTCGGGTAAAACAGGATGGCGGCGGCGACACCTGGCGATGGCCGCGTAGCCCTGTCAGCTGCCGGAGCTCTGGTCAGCAGCCCGTTTCGCTGTGCGTGCGGGTCACGGCGTTTCCGAGGAAGCCCTGTGTCTGTGGCTCTTTCCCGATCCCAGACTGCGCGCCCAGGAAGACCCAGGGAGCCCGTGGCCGGCTGACCTGAGTATGCTGGTCTTTCAGGGACCCCCATTGATGACATATCACAGCCTTCTCTAGATACGCCTGTTTCTGTAGTTACTGCCCCTTAAAACTGGACGCATCTTCCATAGATTGAACTTGACTCTTCCCTGTTGTAACTAAAGCATGTTTCCTCTGTGATGACTGTGATACCCCTCTGGGTCCTTTGGAGAATAGACAAGCCCCTTTCACATCCTCCAGGCCAACCAAGCACCTGCAACTCCCGCAACTCCTCTCACTGGTAAAAATAATTCCCATCCTCCAAGTAACTAGTTGGCATCTAGGCTCTTTACACAAACTTCCATTTAATCCTCCAATAGGCCTAGGACGTAGGTGTAAGGTTTTCTTGGACCCCGCCGAGGAATAAGTGCCAATTAGCCACAAAAAACAAGCAGAAGAGCTTTACTTTGGGGTTTATGCTCCTGGGCGAAACTTTCTACGACCTCACAGAAAGAAAGAGAGCTGAGAAAGTCTGCGCTGGAGAAGCCAGAGGGTGGGGGGCTTTATATGGCTTGACTTTCCACGGGCGCCAAGGACTGGTTCTTGGTGAACAAAGAAGCCACATATCATTGGTGGTTCCTGGTCTTACGTCACCACCTTTTCCGGGTTATAGGTCATCCGCCATCTTTGTAGTACAAACACTATAATTGATTGTAATTAGGCTCCCTTTTGTCCTACCCCGCCCATCCTGACAGTAGGCACCTTTATTCCCATTTTACTGATCAGAAAACTAAGGCTTGGAGAGGTGACATGTTTTTTCCAAGGTCAGAGTCCTCAGAGGCAGGCTGGAGTCAGCCCAGGCCCCCCGCCTCCACGGGTCACGCTCTTCGCTGCCTCGTGGGGCTCCCGTGGGCCCCCAGAGGGGAGGTCAGCCAGGGGCCCTTCTGAGTCGTTTCTCTGCGGACCTCGAGGGTGTAGGCCCTGAAAACCACGTCTCACATGTGACTGCTAAGGTGGGCTCAGGAACGGCCCTGTTTCCTGGGCAGAGGCCTTCCCCCGTCTACGGAAAACTTGCATTTGTGAGCATCTGCCCCGTGGCTGCCTTGAACTCCCCAGCCCCTGGGATACGGCAGGGACTTACCGGCAACACTCCCTGCTCCCAGTGAACGCTCTGGGGGGAGGTAGGCGATTAACAAGATATGTAAGCGAAACACATGGTATGTTGGGTGGCGATGGCTGCTGAGGAGGGAAGAGAACACCTGGCTTGTGGCTGGAGCAGAAGGGGAAGGGGCAGCAGGGGCTGAGGGCCCAGAGATAAGGGGCAAGGTCGGGGCACCATACGTCCACTCTAAGGTCCACGGCTTTTCTGTACATGAAATGGAAATGCACCGGGGGGCCTGAGCAGCGGGCTGATGGGATTTAACCGAATCACTCTGGGAGCTGTACTGAGAAGGGGCTACGGGGGCCAGAGGCCGCTGTGCTCCTCCAGGTGAGGGGTGATACCAGTTTGACACGGAGGAGGCCATGGGGGAGATGGAAGCGGTTGGATTTTGGATGTACTTTGAAAGTAGAGCCGAGGACATTTGCTCACAAACGGGATGTGTGGAGGGGAAGAAAGATCCCAAGAACTGCAGCGATGTCCTCAGTCTGAGCAACTGGAAGGATGGAGGTGCCTGAGGGCCTGGTAGGTGGAGAGCCAGGGGCCCCGCGGGGGCCTGGCCAGAGGCCTGTGGAACATCCAAAGGCATTTCAAGCAGCAGTTGGATGAGTGAGTCTGGAGCTCATGGGAAAGGTTCTTGCTGAAGATAAAAAATTGAGAATCCTCATCATATACATGATATTTAAAGCCATGAGACAGATGAGATTTCCATAGAACAGTGTATAGGTGTGAGAAGGAAAATGCCCTAAGCCTGAGGCCTGGAGCACACTGACATTTAAGGGTCATGGATGTGAAAATGAATCAGCAAGCCCTGGCGGGTGTGTGGCTCTGTGGATTGAGCGCGGGCCTGCGAGCCAAAGGGTTGCCAGTTCGATTCCTGGTCAGGGCACACGGCTGGGTTGCAGGTCAGGTCCCCAGTAGGGGGCATGTGAGAGGCAACTGGTCAGTGTATCTTGCACATTGATGTTTCTCTCGCTCTTCCTCTAAAAAATAAATAAAATCTAAAAAAAAAAAAGAACCAACAAGAGGACTTGAGGAAAGTGGCTGGAAGGTAGGAGGAGGGCCGGGAGAGGGTGGTTATCCGGGACACCCAGAGGAGAAGGAGGTTCAAGAAGGTGAGAGCAGCGGCTGTGTGAAATGTGGCCAGTGCGCACAGCAAGAGAGGGCTGGGAGGTGACGGGGCAGTTTCACCCGAGACCTTGAGAACAGAGTGGAGGGAGGGACGGGGGTGAAGGCCTGTTTGCAGTGGATTCAGGAGAGAAAAGAGGAGAGAAATTAGGGGTGGGAGAAGGGCAGTCTATGCAATTCTTCCAAGGAGTTTTGTTGTAAAGGCAGAAAGAGAAATTGGGTGGTAGCTGGAGCAAGGAGAGCGGAAGAGACCTGTTTCTCTTTTTAAGACGGGAGAAAGGGGTGTGTTTATATGCTGATGGGGTAATTCAGCAGAGGGAGAAGACAGCCATGCTGGAGTCCCCTCCTCAAGGAGGTGAGAGGGTGGGACCCCATCCTGACGGGCGGGCTCAGCCAGGGCCGGGCAGCTGGCCGCAGTGACCGGGAGGAGGTCACTGCACAGACGCAGGTGCAGGGCGGTGGAGATGGCGGTGGGAGAGCATGGGAGTTCTCTTCTGATGGCTCCGATTTTCTTGGTGAAGGAGGAAGCGAGGTTGCTGAGAGGGAGGCGGGGAGGAGGCGTCGCAGGTTTGGAGAGAGGAGAGCAGGTATGAAATCGCCGTCCGGGTGGGTGGGAGAGACGGTGGAGATAAGCACGGTGCGTGCGTGGGGCGTCATTCAGGGCCCACCTGACAGCTGTCTCGAATTCAGGGTGAGTGGGGTGGGATCGTGTGTTTTCCCCAGCCCTCGGGCCAGGGTGCAGGGCCAGAGCTGGGGGCAGCACGCTTTAGCCGTGGTCACAGTTTCACCGGAAGGCTGCCAATCCAGAGGGTGGGGAGTGATGGTGCTCATTAACCAGGGGAGCAGGAGGAGGCGGCGAGAGGACATGGGGAAACTGGGGGACAGCGGCGAGGCGTCCAGATTGTGTGATCGTGGATCTCGGTGGAGTCGTAGGGCTGCTGGAATTGGGGTACCGAGGGAGTTAGCTGGACAGATGAGGGAGGTGGTCTGAGCGTGAGCCATGGAGGGGCTGCGGGTATTGGTAGCGGCAAGGGTATGGTGTGAGTGGGGGTGGGGTGGCGGACCGGGGAGGAGGGGGGATCCAGGGCCAGGGAAGGAAGCCAGGGCTGCCCAGGCCAAGCCGACCAGTGCTCCTCTCTAGCTGGAGCATGCGTTGTGCAAGGTGCCAACAGCTTTGCTTGGGGCAGGGACCCCAAATGTGACCCTTAGGGAAGGGCAGAGAGGAGAGGTGAGCAGGACACAGCGACTCTGCTTTCACACTGAGCCCCGGTCTGTAGTTGTGACTGCACACCTTTCTCCCCTCTACACATGCCTAGGCAGCAGTAACAGGTGGGTGCCCCTCGAGTGAATGGCTGATCAGCTCAGTGAGGTAGGTATTCCGCCTGAATGTGCAGTCAGCAAGCCGCACGGGACAATAAGCACGCCACCTGGAGAGCCGACTTGTGTTTTATAACATTCGGCCTAAGAGGAGCTGGTTTTGCACCGGTAACTTACAGCTGGGGAGCAGGGGGTCAGTGGCACGGAGCAGGCACCTACACATTTGTGTTTGGTGGGGCGGGATAGATAGGCAGAAGCCCTCCCCACCCTACACAGTGAGACTAGTAGAGGGGAGCTTCCTGCATCCCCTGGAATCCTCGCTCTGCTTGGGTGCTCTCCACTCTGGGGACCTTGGCCCTGGGCAGCCCCTCCCTGGGCCTGCAGGTGAATTCTGCACGGGGCAGCCATCCCTGTAAGTTACTGTGCCCTTGGTCATAAAAGAAATGTCCCCCTTGCTTTCTGTGTGCGTCAGCGGCTCACTGCCCACCACTCCACCGTCCCGCTGGGGCAGCCACCCAGGCGGGTGCCCACCAGGCTGACCCCAGATTTCATTGTCTGGACTTGGTACAGCAAATGCCAGAGCTGTGAACGCCACTTAACCTCTGTCATGCCCACGTTTCCTGATCTGTGGGAATGAGTGATAACTTACAGCTCCCTATAAACTTACTAAGATGCTCACATGAGATCATCATGAAAGTGCTTCGTGAACCTTATAAATGACAGGTTAATGTTTTGTCATCTTTGTGGAAATAACAGCAAATGTGAGAGTGGGGGAGAGTGAGCTGGTGAGAATGACATCCGTGTGGAAGGAAGCCCTCCCAGCCCAGACGCCCATGAAAGTCAAACCGGGAACAAATGAGGAGAAGAAGTTCAAGTTCATTGCTGCAAACCCATGGTTTTCGCTCGGCCTCCGCGAGAGGGAAGGTTTTTATGCTAGTGTGGGAACAGGAATAGCATTCAGTTTCCCCCAGTCAGGGCCTTCTGATGCTTCGCCATGATTCACAGGCTATGACTCACATGTTGAAGCCCTCACCAGCACATCACTGGTGGTTCACATTCCTTTAAAAGGAGATAAGGCAGAGGGATTACATAATTATTTTCTCTTCAATTTATACCTTGGGTTTATCTGACCTGAGAACTTCAGGAAGAAAAACTCTCCCCTCAGCCAAGAAAAAAACCTCATTACTGTCTTCAGTAATCGCATTTTCAAAAGGCTTGTTAAGATCCACTTGAGGCCTGTTCTGGTCGCACTCGGTAAAGGACTCCGTAATCTCGGTGACTTGAGAATGCCCCAAGAGGCCTCGAGGAGCTTGTCCAAGTGTCTCTTCCACGTACAATACATGCAGTACTTCCCCGATGACACTGAACACAATGAAAATTTCCCTGTCTCATTACACCTTGACCGGCGACAGGAATTTTCTATGTGCTCAGCATTCCTCGAGGCCCAGGGAGAAATAAAGGGGGATGTGAGATACAGTTCCCTGTCCTCAAGGCCCTCGGAGAGCTGCAGGGGACTGGAGATACACGTAACATCGGGGACACAGCAATGCCAAGGTGTGGAGGGAGGTGAGAGGGAGGTGCGAGGGTGGGCGCAGCAGTAGCACTGTTGTGGGTGTGGCACGCGGAGTGTGTGTGTGTGTGTGTGCGTGTACCGGGGTGGGGAACACGGGGCACTGCTGAGTCCTGATGAGAAAGACACTTGGCTGGGAGGGTGGGGTGCAATCATGAAGGGCCCCAGAAGCCAGAAAGAGATGTGGATTTTGGGACCAGGGGTAACGGAGATGCCAGCAGGTTCCCTGGGCAGACAGGAATGGTGCTGAGATGCCCGTCTGATGGCAGTGAACACGACACCCTGGAGGGGTGAGGAAGCCCCTTTGTCGCCCCCGCCCCACCACGTGTTGAATGTTTGGATGAGGAGGGGCGGTGGGGTGGGAGATGAAAAGGCAAATCTGAGCATAAAGCAGCATCGGCAGCTCTGGTCTCATGGCCCGGTTGGCCGGAGCACTGTTCCATGTACCGAAGGGGTTGCTGGTTCAATTCCTGGCCGGGGCACATGCCTAGGTTGTGGGTTTGATCGCCAGCCTGGGGCAAGTGTTGGAGGCAACTGATAGGTGTTTCTTTGTCAGATCAATGTGTCTCTCTCTCCCAACCCCCCTCCTCTCTCTCTAAGTCAACGGAGGCCTATCCTCAGGTGAGGAGTAAAGGAAAAGCAGCATTGTCAGACTCGGTCTCCAGCTGACCGTGGGAATGAAGGGTGTGGCCCTCTCTGAGCACCCCGTTTGGAGCGAGGTGGGCCTTGGGGTGGGCGAAAGCTGGGACGTTTATCTTTCCCTCTGCCGTCCTGTTGTCCGGACTCATCTGCGTTGATTCTGGCCGCGACACCGCCACACCCATCCCTAGTACAGCTCCCCGAGGCTCTGCTTCGTCAAGGCTCCTGACGGCCCAGAGAATAAATAAATCATAAATGAGTGGGCCCCACATCACGCAGGGAGGGAAATCTTCTCCAAGTTACTGAGGACCTTGACTTGTTAGCTCTAAGGAAGGGATTAGTAACCTGGGAACTGGGGGTGGATTTCAGAAGGTCCGTGTGCTGCGATGAGAAGTTCCCCAGCATCCACCTGAGACCCAGCGTGTCCTTCATTTATATAAATGCAGCCAACAAAGTCTGGTGGCACTGGTGGGCCCTGGGGCTGTCACCCACAGAACTCATTTCTGTGTTCCATTGCCGCTGTTTCAGGTCCCGAGAAATGTTGTCTGCATTCACCACTCCCAAGGTTCGGGTATTTTATCTGACCTGCTGCTTGATCTTGCTACTGAGTATGCTTATAATGAAGCAAACAGATCATCACAAATTTTACACACATCTGATTCGTTTCCTTTATAATCCTATGTATTTCACTTTAAACGCAACAGAACACCATTCGTAGACGAGGTCCACAGATTTCACCAGACGGCCATATGGGTCCATAGCACGAAGAGGTTAAGCCGTCCCTCTAAATTCTCACCAGTTCAGAGGGAAGCCGCGCTCTTTGCATGGAGTTGCCGAAGTTTGCCATGAGTGTGATTCACGCATCAAAGAAATGCCACAACACGGGACTCCACGGACATGGTTGCCTGGAAACTAAGGCCTGATTAGATTTTTACTTTTTTTTTTTTTTTTAAGGAAAGAGAGCATCAGATGACTGTAGAGGGCTGACACAGGTCCCTTCACTTCCATGCGTCTCAAAACACCATCCTGAGTCTCCAGCCCCCACTAGAGGTCAGAGGCCAGAGGCCACTCACCACTCTTCCTCCCCTTGCACTTTGTGACTTCCATTTTCTTTCATTTCTGGGTCAGCTGCAGGTAGTGCGGTGGGGAGGGGAGGACCAGCACATTTGGAAATAGTCATACGAATCCTTCTTTTAAGTACTTTCTACATAAGGGACCATGTGCTGGGTGCTGGGTGCTAATATAGCACAAAGAGCCTCCGTTTCCTCATTAGTGCACTTAACAAAGTACTTTCGTACTTCCCCTTTAATTCTCACACTTCTGAGGATGACATTATAACCACCTCCGTTTTCCAAAGGAAGAAACCCAGGCCCAGCAAAGGGCTGAGACCTCCGCCTGGCTGGGGCAGCGCTGGGGCTTGAGAACCAGCCCCTCGCGCCCCTGCGGCCGCTTCTGTGGGTTCCAGGTTCTGTGCTGTGCCTGGGTTTGGGGACAGCCCCTGACTCACTGTTGGGGGTCAGTTTTCCCGAGGTCCCTGGTGACCAGGGGCTGGGGCATCGGGACCCTGATCTCCCTGATTAGACCCAGGAGGGTGCCCCAGGGGTAGAAATGACGGTGACGAGAGCCAGCTGGCTGCTCGGTGACGCCAAGTGTGTTCTCTGCCACTGAGCGGACTCCCTTCATCACCTCCAAGGACACAAACCTTCAGCAGGCAGCGTAAAGCCATTACCCTGGATGAGTGGCCGTGGGGACGTAGCCCCGGCCTGCAGGAAGGTGCGTTATGCTGGAAGAGCCACACTTCTCAGGCCCTTCCCTGGCCTGGGCGAACGTCCCACAGTCCCTCACCCCCTCCATTCCTTCGGCTCTTCCCGGAGCCTCCTTATTGCAGTTTTCATTTCCCCGGATCTCGACTCCGAAAGGGCTGACTTCGGTGGATGGACTGTTTCCCTCCGCTGTGTTCCTGTTGCTGGGGTGGAAGGCGACGGGGCAGGCTGGGCCACACTGAGCTGAAGGGGACTCCAGATGACTTGCCCGATTGTGGGATGGTCCTGTCACACTGCGGGGAGATATGACTGAGGCGCATTCCTTGCAGATATCGAAGCCACCAGCTTGGTGCTTCGCCGTGAACGCCCTTCTGGCCAGAGATTTTAAATTAGGATATCAAGGAACAAACACCAAATCCTGTTTTTTCAGACTTCTCAACAACTGCGTGCCTGAAAAAAACACCAGGTGTTAATGATTTCACTGACAGACCTTGAGGAATGTTCCAGTTACAAAGTGTTAAGGAGTCTACTAGGGAGAAGTAAAAATTTAAAAATCTATTCATATCACCCTCCAAAAAAGGTACAGCCTGAGAAATGGCAGTGTTTCTGTCTCAGAGACACCAGGTGAGCAGTTCACACTTAATGGAGTTTGCCACAGAGCCTTTCTCTGTCTTTACAAATGCTTTGATAGAACTGGAAAGCTAAAAAGAGAGCCGAAAATAACATTCACCACCTAAAATATACACAATTTGGAAGGTCTTCCAGGTGCAGCAGGCTCGGGGGCTGGCACTGTTCTGCTGCAAGCAGCTGTTCTGATAATCCCCCTAGATTTCCAGGTGATCTTGCTGCCGGGTGCTGTGCGCCGTCAGGCACTCTAAATTCACGTTATCTGGGTAACCGGAGCGGTGCGTGGCATTCCTGGGGAGACTGCACAGCCCGTTCTCAGGGTGTGGCTGACTTTGGATTTGAGAAATCCAAATTCCAGCCTGGCTTTCTAGTGAGTTATTGTCTGACCTTGGGAAAATGTGTCCTATGTTCTGAAAAATCTTCGCCTGTCCTGTCCAACAGGATGACAATTTCTTGCTTAAAAGGGTTGAGTACCTTGACGGGCTGGATCCCTCCCCATTTATACCCACGTTCTCATCCACACGATGGTGCACACACCCCCAAATCCACGGGGCTTTCCAGGTCCCGCATCCACACACCCTGCCGGCGAAGCCCTTTCTCAATTCCAGTCCCTGGGTGAGACCTTTTCTCGGACACACTTTGGGTCCTAGCCTGTGTGGCCCGGAGGAGTCAGGTCATTAATAACGGGGCCAGGGGCTGAAGCAGTTGTTACAGAAGGGGGCAGTGAGTGGGACCAGAACCCAGTTCCAGCTCCCCGAGCCTCCCCCTGGGAGGGCCTTCTGGCCTGGAGACGAGGGGGCAACGGAGCAACTTTAGGCCCTGCTCCTCCCAAGCTGGGCGGACACGTCACCACGTGCACAAGAGGGAGAGGACCTTCTCCAGTATCCGCCGTCTCCCCATGCCTCCACAGGCTGGTGAAGTCTCAGAAACACAGTCCGCCTGGCCCTCACATCGCAGCGGCCATTGTCCAAGCCTCGGGGATTTCAGCCTGTTTCTTTTCAGAAACATCACTAACCACCCACCCAAACGCTTTCTTTTGAGGCTCCATTGGGGGTTGGGTGTCAAATAGGGAATTTGTTGGCCAAAACAAATCTTGGGGTTTTCCTTAAGAAAGACAAAATTGCCAAAATAAACACGACCCTTGGCCAGCTCTCTTCCAACCAGAGAGGGGAGTGAAGTGGCTTACACAACGTTATTTGTTGTTTAGCTGAAATTCAGATTTAACTGGGTGTCCTGTGTTTTGTCTGGCCACCCTGGACCCAGGGTACCCTAGGACAGAACAGCTGTTTGGTGACAGAGGTCTGAAAACTCTGACCTGCGAGCCAGGCCGGGGTGTGTCTGGGGACTGGGACACTGGGTGGCCGAGAGCAGGTGCAGGTGCCCAGGCCTCGCAGGGGCTGCACTAGGGGGACCTTCGCCCAGAGGAGCCTGTGCCCCGGGAGGCCAAGGAACTGCCTCTTCCTGTCTTGAGAAGGGAGCGGCCTGGGAATCAGAGGACTTCGAGGCAAAATCAAATGGGGGGCGAGGCCAGTCAGCCCCTGGGTTTGTCAGTGAGGGCTACCATAATACACCAGACTGGGTCGTATACACCGGTGATGGGTTTTCTCACAGTTCGGGAGGCTGCAAGGCCAAGGTCAAGGGTGTCGGTGTCGGCAGGTTTGGTTGTTTCCGAGGCCTCTCTTTGGTGGCTTTTCACCCGTATCTTCACACGACCTTCCTTCTGTGTCTGGGTCCTAATCTCTCCCCAGGACACCAGTCACATTGGACTAGGGCCCACCTTCGTGACCTCATTTTCATTTCACTGCCTTTTTGGACCCTGTCTTCAAACACAGTCCCATGCTGAGGTTCTAGGGGTTCGATCTTCAAATTGTGGAATTTGGGAAGATGAGACACAATTCAGCTCCTAACAGCCAGAAAATGGCTCAGGAAGCACGTGAGCTGGTTTGTGCAGCTAAGTGGCTCTGTCACAGCGGCCCGGGGACCTTGAACACATCACACAGGTCACCTGGGCCAGGCTCACAGTGTATGGCTGAATCCAAATCTGGGCAGAGCACCCCGGAAGCCTCCCGGAACATGGGAGGTGCACGAGGAGCTTGAGACCTTCTCCACGGGCCTCCGGTCATCCTGGCAGCCTGTGGTGACGCGGTTTCTCATCGCCTGTTGGGTTCTGATGACGCACGAGACCCTCTGCCTTATTTTCCCCCCAGGGAGGGCACCGCGGCAGGTTGTTGCCTCCCCGCACGAGCTCCTCAGCCAACAGGGCGACCCTCCCATTCGGTGGTAGTTACCTGGCCCCTTCTGTCTCTGCGCGCAGGCTGAGGGGAGCTGGCATCTTCGGCTGCTCTTCCTGGCACTGTCCCTGCGAACAGTGCCCCCTGGGGGCTTGTTGGAGTCTGCCCGTCAGGATTTACCTTGCACTTGACGCTTGGCACCGGAGGGAGGCAGGAAGCACAGATGGCCCGAGTCCCAGGAGGAGGCAGGGGCGGGGGTGGGGGTGGGGCGGGGATCAGCTCTGTGCAGCCAGGCCAGGGTGGGAGCAGACGGACGACACCTAGGGTGTGCCCGGGTGATGAAGACGGAAAGGCTCGCACCCACATTAGAAATGGAAAAAGTTGCTGGAAACAAGGACTGGATAGCCGGCTTTTTATGTCCTGTTTTTCCCACCTAGAGGCTACCCAGATACTAAATGCTGACCCCTGGTTATTGACCAGGGGCATTTTGGAGGCTAGTCCTAAGAAGAAGGGACACTACACAGGTGTGAACAGTCAAAAGCTCAACAGCCGCATCATCATTCAACATCCCAGGGTTCAAAGATTTGGGGGTTCAAATCATGTCTCTTTAACTTACAACCTACGCCATCTCAGGTCAATGATTTTACCTCTTCAGGTTTTAGTTTCTCAATCTGCAGGATGGGAACTTTTCTTCATGTGAGCTGTGAGGGTTGTGTAGCAATGATTTACTCACTGTGTACTTACTGTGTGTCCAGTATGTGCTGTTTTATACGTATTACCTCATGTAATTCTCAGAACAACCCCCAGAGGTAGGACTGTTATTATCTCAGTTTCACAGAGGAGTAAACGGAGGGCTGAGAGGCTAAGTAACTTGCCCACAGGTAGAGCTAGTGGATATGGGAGCCACAATTCAGACTCCGACAGCCTCGCTTGTCAGTGGGCTACCAAAAAAACTTCACAAAGTTAGATGAAGTGCTTGGCACATGAATAAGCATGATATCTGGCAGCTATTGTGATTTTTAACTTTTCCGTACTTGAATTTGAGAAAATTGACAGGTGCAAAAGTATATAGAGAAGCAGGGCAAAAGATGACTTTTCTTTTTCGTACTTTAAGAAAAATTTTTCCCCCCACAAAAATCTTATGTTTGTGATCAGAAAAAAAATTATTGAAAAAAAAGTCAATCATAATCCTATCAGGAGGAGGCCTTTGGGTGAGGCCCGATGTAGAGAATCTTGGAGATCTTTCTAGAAACTCTGGTTCCCCACGGGCAGAAAAATGCACATACCTGAAACCAGCCCACAGAACGGGGCCTCCAGGGCCCGCAGCCTGGAACCAAACGGAAGCCCTGACCCTGGGTTCGCAGATCCAGGGGTAGATGCTCAGTGTGAGAGTTACTGCCGGGTTGGGACTGAGCTGCTTCCTTGTCGCCTGTTGGAGGCCCCGTCTGAAGTGACTCAACAGGGACGTGGCTGATTTATCAGTGGTCTGGGGAGTTACGGGCTTCTGCGGCTGGGGTGGGGGTCTGCCCTCCATACTCCTCGAGGGGAGGGGAGGACATGCCCCACTCCACATTGTGAGGTCACCATTGGCCTTTCCTTGGCAACCTAAACCCGTGGTTAGGCTGGGGCGCACTCCTGGGGAGGTGGCAGAAAGGGACTCCAGGACTAAAAGGGAGCTACTTCCTGTCCTGGAGGGAGGCCTCCACCAACTGGACCAAGTGGTTTCTGCCTGTCGGTTCCCTGGACTCAGACTGGGGCCCCGGACCCACGCACTCGGGGAGAGGCGTGGGCCTCCAATGGTGGACGCAGAGCCCTGCGGCCCCCCTGTGTGGTGGCAGCGGGGGCCACCACGAGCTGCTGGGGATGGTGGCTTGCCTGACACGGGGTGGCCCGAAGCGCTGGGAGGCCCAGGTGGCCAGGCTGCAGCTCCAGCTTGGGCTGCTGGTGCCGGTGGCGGCTATTCCAGCGGGGCGGGGCCCAGCTGGGCAGCCCCGAGCCTGCGGGGGGGCTGTGGCTGGTGCTGGCCGCGTGGAGGCGAGGCCCAAAACGCTGGAGGAGGTCCCACAGCTCGTGCTGGAACGCGTGCAGGGCGCCACCTACGCTGCAAGGCCCCAATCCGTCCGTCCCCCGAAGCCCTGGTTTCGTTTTTCTGACCAAAGGCAAGAAACGAACACAACCCAGCCCCATGTGAATGAAAGGAAATGGACTTGGGGCCGTGGGGTGGAAATGCACCTGAACCCTGGCCTCTCCGAGCTTTCAGCGAAGGAAACTGGCTCTGCCCTGTGACATCCCTCGGGTCCAAACTGTCTCTTCTTAAACACCCCCAGGAAGAGGGTGGTTTCCGGTCCCAGTCTGTGCAATGACCCGGGGATCAAAAACAGAAGAGAGACAAGTGAGACGCGGAGGTCTTCACCCATAGAGCCAGCTCTATGTGTCTCTCTTGTATGAAGTTAACTTCAGGACCGAGGCTCGTGGGTGGGACTCGGGAAGTTTGAAAAACTAGATAGGGAGAAGCTCGAAGCCAGAGGAATCCTGGAGACTCCCGGGTGGGTCTGCAGCTTCTGCCTTTCCCTCCCCGGTGAGGCGTGGTGGCCCTCTGGGTTCAGAGGTCAGTTAGTGGCCATAAGAAATAAATGCATAAAGCCATTAACCTTTATTAGAACAGACTTCTGCCAACTTCGAGGGCCAATATCTGGATGGTTACGTGAACCTCAGGAGCAGATAATAATGGAGAGAAAACCTACTGTCCCTCAGTACATCTGACATCCTTTCTGCACTCAAGACCAGGTCAGATCTGAACCTGTGACCAATTTGCTATAATCTGTCAATATTAGGAACCTGTTTAGAATGGGGGAAGTCCCCTTTTGTCTCCTGTCCTTGAGGCAAGATGATCCTACTTAGGAGACGCCCCGCTGTTCGTTTAGCAATACTTAACTGAGGAGAACCATTTAAATCAGCATAAGGGCCCCCGGGACAAAAGGGGGGCGTCGGGGTGGAGGTGCTGGGCCCAAGCTGAACAGGTCTGCAGGGGAAGGAGGGGCTGGTCACCCAGGTTCCTGGAGACTGTTGCTTCAGGGTGGGGGACAGTGGGGATGCACAGTGGGGGGCTGTTCCTCTGCAGGTGGGGAGAAGGCATTTCCTCCCTTCCCAGCCCTCCCTCGGCCTCTGAGGGGGTGTGGGCATGCTCTCCTAGGCAGCTCAGGAGCTGGCCCGTGGACTTGAGCTCCAGAGGAGCGCCTGTGAAAACACGCATGTGTGACTACAAGAGAAACACGCGAGGGAGTGGGCTGGGCACGTCTCTGCATCGCTGCAGAGCGGATGGGGCATATTGAGTTTGAAAAACCTCACACCCACGACACAAATAACATGACAGCTGCCATTTCCCGGAGTTCAGAAAGCACTCTTAAAACTTTTGTTACAAAAGTATTTTTAATAAATCGATGTATTTCAATGTTGTCAACATGATAGCCTGATGCTATACCAAGGTAGCAAAAGGGAAGATTCCTGGTACTTTTTATAGAAACACTATGAATGACAGCACATCCACACTCGGCTTCACAAGGAATCACCCTCAGGTTCACGGCGGTCAACAGCAGTGACGCCTTTCGAGGACAGCAAGGTGCGCGCGCTGACAGAGCAGACGGTGCTGGTCTAGCAGCGGAGCCGCACTTTAAGGCCACACCGCAGGAGCAGGCACAACGGCGGTGTGGCCAGCTTGCCGAAAAAACCCAAGTCTCTTAAACGTAATCAGTGAAGAAAACGGGGCACGAGTCAGAACCTTGGCGTGCCCGACAGACACAGAGCCACGGGAGGACACAGAGATTGGAACCCTGAAGCAGCAAGCGCAGTTCTGCCTGTCTGGGGGCGGGGAGAAGCCGTGGGCAGAGTCCCGGGGCCGCTGCAGGGCTGACGCGCCGCAGGCACACGATGCCATCATTGGCCGAACCCGTGCTGCCTGATCTGTGCAAGTGCTGGTGATGGCACCGTGCCTGCTGCCAGGGGTCAGAGCGCCACCACCTGCTGACTCCACAGACCACATAGCCCGAAGCCCACGCCCCCTTCTTGGTGTCGTAAAAAACAAAGCCAAGAGCATCTGAAACAGCAGAAACCAGCAGTGTCTAACCCTCCAACACTGCATCGCTGTCCAACTACCACGAGACACGGGCTTCACCCGGTCACTTCAAAGAGAGCGTCTGACTCCATCGCATCACGCGTATCTCAAGGACCAGATTTTTCTCAGCGGAGATCAGGCTGAGAGCAGGGTTCTCCTCCGAGGGCAAGGGAAAGCTGGCTAAGTGCTAGTGAATGAAACCCGTCCTCGGTTTGGAACTGTAGGGAAGGAACTGATTTACATAAGATAAATAAGATTACTTCACATAAAGATACTTATTTCTCAACCTTCAGTACAATTAGGCTGTAATCAATCTCAAGTCCGGAATTTTATCTACTGATTGTTACTATGGTAATTGGCCTTGGGCCACAATTTATCTCTAGGAGGACCCCTTGCACTAGTTGTGAACTCCAAATGCAGATTACAGTAAACACAACAAAACCCCAGAGGCCCTCCGCGTGCGAGGCACTGGGCTCCGAATAAACACAGTCAGGATGTCGTGGCTTTTCCCCAACGAGGGTCCAACACACGCCACCCCCCAGGGTCGGCAGCCCGGATGTGAGCCATTGTATAGGGGAGTGAATTCAAGAAAACTGTAATGTACCACATTATTAAAAAAAAAAAATCCTAAGTAAACCGCATCAAATACTTTTCACTAACCTGGGTTCTGGCAACAGGACTCTGAGCGAACAGATCAACTGCTAGACTCTGTTTTATTCTAACCTCACATGAGGCCTGAACCAAGTCAACCTTCCATGAAGGTCACACATCCTTTCCACTTCCTCTCACATCTCTCAAACCAGCGCGCCACCCCCAGGGCTGAGGATAACTGTGAAGGCTTTCCTCTCCAGAACAGTCCACGCACAAATAGGGTAAGTGGCTTCATTTTCCTCAGGTCAACGCTTATAACTTAAGGTTTATCTTCCCGATGAACAAGGTGTGCTTAAGTTGATAAAATGAATCAAAAATCAGTTTATGGAAAAGTTAAAAATGTAGTTTACTAAAAGTTATGTATCTTTACAAAGAGAAATAGCACTAACAATCCAACCTAGAAGTTTAAATAAAACTAGATGATTTAAAACGATATATATAAAAGCTGAAGTCACTGCCTTGGATAGTTTCTATACTGCATCCAATGTTTTACGTAGGACATTCATTCTTAAGGCAGAAAAATTGAACTGGACATGTGATGACTTGACTCTGACGTCCAACGGTCACACTGGGAACAGACTCCAGCAGACAAGGTTCCTCGCTAGTGAGGACTTGTCTGTGGTTACAATTCCATTCTTAGAGTTATGTTATGTAAGACACATTTGAGAGAACAGAAAAAGACGAATTTCAGGATAGAAAAACGTGATTTTTACACAAGAGGTCAATGAGACTAGCCTTCCTATTATGAGGTGAAACCACTCCCATAACAGACTAACAAACTCCACATGCTGTTTCTGATGTGGCATGTAAAATGTGTGAAATATCAAACAATTACCTTTTGGGAGTGTGTTACTTTATAGACTAGTTTTCAAGGTCTAGAATAAAAGGCAGCCTGAAAAGTTCAAAGCAGTTGAGTGTCGTCGACTCATCCTGCTACTCAGAAGGCTACCATTTAGGATGTTTCTACCCATCAACCAAATCCTGTGCAGGGAGCATATTGATAAATTTTCAAATAAAAATGAAGCCCCCTCAACACATGTGCGAAACCACTTGTCAGTTACCAGCAAGAACATCTTCAACGAAAAACACCTTGTTACAGAATCAGAGGCATCCCAGCCAGACAGACACAAGAACGAGCACGCCCCCTGCCCAGATGGACGGGTGATGGGAATGGCAGCAGCCCCGGGGCGGACCCGGGATATGCTGCTGGGAGTGGGGCGCTCAGAGGCCGCCGCGCGACAGATGAGGCCCCAGGCCCTTTCGGCTGGGAGTGTGCTCCCTCGCCCCTCTGCATCCGGGTACCAAAGCCGTAACAAACACAAACTAAAGGACAATTGTCAAGCAGGTGAGGATGACGACAACCACCTAAGTATGTTCTTGTGTGCCTATTGTTTATGCCGTGACTCTGGCAACTGTCAGAAGTGTACAGAGGTTACCTGCCTAACGTCCGAAGACATGAAGATGCTCTTCATCCACGGCGGCAGGAGTCCATGCGAGACTTGTAAACAGCGATACAAAATACTGTAAACGTAACTTAGCTTGTATAAAACAGAAGAAGTAAATCCAAATGTACAAGTGGGTTTAAAAAACCAGAGGGCAGCTTCATACAAAGTTCTCCCTCCTGCGCCGAGTGATTTGATTACAAATATAATCCTGAGCTGAAAAACTGGGATTTGGGGGGAGAGCCATCTTCGAGTACAAAACATCCAAAGGACGTTTACTCTTTTACTTTCCGCTAGTGATATTCAACTGCCAGAAACAGTTCTGAATACTCGACTTTGGAGACAGTCAGAGTTTGGTGTGGCGCCCGGGCCTGGGGCCTGTGGCAGCGCTGGCCACGGCAGCCGAGGCCACGGCGTCCTCCGCCTCCTCCAGCTCCTCCTGGAGCTCCTGGCTCACGCTGGACTGCAGCGCCGCGGGGGTGAGCCACTCCTTCGGGAGGCAGCTCTGCAGGAAGGGGATACAGGAGCTGAAGTAGGCGAGCCGATTGATCCAGCGAGGAATCTCTTTCCCACAGAGAATCTGGGGGAGGAAAAGCGCTCTATCAGGGAAGAGGTTAAGGTGATCGGCCCACTGCCTGGGAGGGGAGGGGTGAGGAGGGGAGGGGAGGGGAGGGGGGTCGAGGTTCAGAAAAGCCAGTGCACTCTAGCCTCTGCTATGGAGCAGCTCCCTAACTTGGTAGCCTGGGGTTCCTGCCGTCAGCTCCACCCCCTCCTTTCTGAAGAACCTTATCAGGTAGTTTACTTTTCATGTCTATAAAACTGAGCTACTTCCACTTGGATCCTTCCTTTCTTTGATCCTTGCAACTGCTGTGAGACACGTGCGGAAGCACTCGGAAGGCCAGAGCAGGACAGACTCTAGTAAATGCAGGTGGTGGTGGAGCCACAGGAGCCCCAGGCCGTGGGGCAGTCGGTCTGGGTGCTTTCCTGTCTGTGAATTCTTTTTCACAGGCTCGCTCTGCCTCCCTCCAGTCTCCCTCGCCCCGTCTGTCCCGGTGCTCACTCTACCCCGTCGCATCTGTCCTTGGCCCAAGCATCCCAAAGAGCTCGCACTGGTCTGGAAAGAAGCATCTGCCCAGATGAGACCTGGCTGGCTCTGGGACCCTGGTGAAGTCTCTACTAGGGACAGCAGACACAGAAATGAGGGTCAGGAGGGACCCCCGTGGGGCCCCTTTTCCTACTTCGGACAGTAAGAACTGGGCCCTTTACAAGCAAGACTCATTCCATCCTTGTTACCCTCCTTCCTTCTGCAGACCACTCTGGGCTCAACTGAGCCTGTGTTCCGCTGTCCCTGTGGCATTTGTGCCTCCGATCTGTCAAAGACTACGACCACGGGATGGAGAAGTACCATCTCCCTTCTTCGCCGATGGCTCAGGAAAGAGGTTTCAAAGTACCTTATGTCCCCAAAGTAGCTGATACGTAAATAAGCTGACACCTGTAATGAAGCAATGTTAACTCTTCTCCCAAAAGGTTTCGCCTTATGCCCCAGTGGTTACTGGTCTTACGTGATATCATTCCCATCTGTGTACTCAAAAAAACACACAGACAAGTATTACATTACACTTTACACCCAAGACACGTCAAGGGACATTTGCCTGGAAGAAGGCAAACCACAGAAGTGTGATAGGGACATCAGGTTTATGTGACAGACACTGCTGACCACGGAGCAGGCACTCCCCCACTCTACTTCCTGAGTCCTGATTTGATTAAATCTGCCTTCCTCCGTTCATCATCCCAGCCCTGGGGCAGTGACCTGATCAGCCTACAACACAGTCCCACGGACCAAGAGCCGCCTGTACTTGCACTCCTTATCAATGTAAGCTCTGACCCGCCTTCCTTCTGCTCTGAAGGTCGCCCAGGCCACCTCCCCGGTTTCAGCGCACCCCCAGATGGTGGTGCTTCTCCACCTTTCCCGTCCAGGGGAGGGCCCCGGGGACCGTGGGACACTGAGTACCTGACTCAGTGTGCCTGCAGTGGGGCACAGGCGACACACACACATCTGGCTGAGTCCTACGTGGTGCCGGTGGTTCTCAAAACATAGTCTGAGAAGCACCGCAAAGGGCTGCCCCAGAACTGTTTGAGGGCTGTGCCGGGGAAGCCACGAGGAGGAGCAAAGGGCCCGGGGCCCAGCCTCCCTGCGGGCAGGGCACTGAGGCAGCAGCTCCCAGTTCCTGCTGCCGCCGCCGCCGCCGCCCCCGCTGCTCAGACTCAGGAAGCTGGGAAGCTGTTTCAGCGCTCTTTACTTCTCTAGACCTTACTTGATAATCTTTTGCTTTCTTCCTTCCATTTTCTTTTTCAAGATCCTGTAATTCTGATCTACTTTTTGGTCTTCTGCTTAGGACTTAAGAATTGGGGAGGCAAGTAAGTGCCTGTGTGATAAGCCGGCAGAATAGAATTTCAAGACAAGAGAAATGAATTACTTATTCACGAGCAAGAGCGTGGAAAAAAATTTCAAGTTGGCAACTAAAATTTGGGGTATAGAGATATGACTGGCTAGACAGCAGAAGTCTCTCAGGCACTAACTTCTTTAAAGTGAGCGAGCATCTCAGGCTGTAATAAAATGAATGAGAATAAGAAAGACAGGCATTTGCACGCACTCTCTACCCACTGCAGAGGCATGGGCAGCATCCCAGTTTAAAGCCGTGCCAACTCTCATGCCACCAACTTTAGGAAGGTCATTCATGGAAGAGAAAGAAATACAACACCGTATTTTGAACACGAAGCCCCAGGAAAAAAGGAATCAACTAAATGCAGTACGATAGTGAGTATACTAGTAAATATTATTTACTTGATGAACTTTTAGGATAAAATGTAATTTACCTCTGATAAAGCTGAAGAAAAATGATTGCAGTTTTTGTGCATCAAATGATAGGCATTGCCTTTGTATTCTTTTCCCAGTTCTTCTACAATTTTTTCTATATCATCTTCTAGGAAGTCGGTGCTCCCTAAAACAACGGCTTCTCTTAAAGAAAAGAAAGAAGAAAACACAGCTGTGTGAGGTTTGGGCATTTGTAAAACGCATGTTTAAGCTTCGCATATTTCCAGGGATATGACTCAAGGTGTAACAAAGCAGGGTTACTGTAACGGAACTAAAGGGAAATGAGACACTTTAAAAATGCTAGTTATTTTAGTTTCTGTTTTTCTGCAATACACTTTTAAGCACACCACTTCTCAATAATTCAAATGCAAAAGTCATTTTCTTTATAAAACAATATGTTTTTACATTAAAAATGCAACACCACAGTTGTTTTTACAACTACTGTATAAGTAGCTACGCTACTAGAAAACCAGATCCGTGGTGCCAATATTCCTGTTTAATTACACTTGTCATCAGTGGCTGGCCAAATTCTCTGGGGGGGAATAAATAAAAACCACCCCCAAGGTAGCTCCCTCACCCAACTACTGCCCTGGAAATGTAATAATAGACATTATTCAGAAGCATGTAGAATTTTAGTCAGACCCAGTAAGGCAGCCAAGAAAGCTGAAAATCCTCAGAAAACTCTTCTGTCTTGCCGCTGTGACTACAGGGAGGCCTGAGGGGCGGACTCAGGACGGCCTCGCGCAGCACTCCTGTGGGTGAACGTGCCGAATCACCGACAGGCCGAGGCAGCACCTCTGACCTCGTTCATTGCACGGCACACAGACACTAACCGGGAAAGCTCTGCGGCACACCAAAAATGTACTTTTGCAGATCTGACAGCTATTGTTGGGTTGGCTGCTGTCATTTTCCCTCTGATAATCTAAGGGGAAGAGGTGAGTGCCCCTGACTCAATAGTCAAGCATGCGTTAAAAACTGGCAGCAACAATCGCTGGGCTAAGGGAACCATGGACACGGCAGTGATAAACGTGTGGCCCTACACTGAATTTCAATGCTCTAACCTCCTTTCACCACTTTTCACTGCTTTTTGGCAAGTTAACTATTATAAGCCCAGAAATTTCTTTGAAGCTCCTTGAAACTAAGGTTCTAAACACTACTTTAAATACAAACTTTAATTAAGGAATGGAAATTGTTCATTAGCATTCAGATTCTCAGTGCTGTTTACTACCCATAAGGCTCCAGAATACACTCATATCCACACATTTTAGGTTTATCAGTACACGTAACACAGGTGCCTTTACAATAGATTCTCGGCTAATCAACTGCTTAATTAACTGAAATTTATCAAGTGTCCCTTTCATTGGAAAAATGAAGAGATTTTTAATAATGCTGTCAGGTACGTTGCAATAAAACTTTCCTCCACCTCCCCCAAAACAGGAGGTTGGGGGGTAGCAACAATCAGAGATAGGAGCGTTTTCTAAAGCAGAACCTGAGTCATACGAAGGTAAAACATTTTTAAAGCACACAGAACACCTTACGTGGGTCTCGAATGAAAGCGAGAGACCCGGCTGTTTATCTCAGGCGCTCTATCAGGCCAGTTCCCGTCTTCACACAACAGCTGAGACAGATGTGATTGTAAAACAGAATGTTGGCAACTAAAGCAACGTTAAAGAGACAGTTCGACTCCCTAGATTGTAACTTGCAGGATGAAATCTGTATGCCTGAAAACAAGCTGTGGCACCTAAAACAGTGTAATAAAAATTATCCTCCCTACTTACTTAAATTTAAATGTTTCTCCTAGTTCAGAAGCATTTCCTGGGGAAATTTCAAATATTCCAGAAAAGGGGTAAGGATGGCCACCATAAGCAAATTCTGAAAAGAGAAAACTCATGATTTTTAGTATTACACAAAATTTAATCAGAATGCTGAATTAGCTTTAATAAATGATGAGGATAATAATGATACCATCTAAATGTTTTTCCGTTCATTCATGTTGTCACAAACATCTCATTCAGCCATTACTCGTACAGAAGAGGTGATGCCAAGAGCCTGGAACCTCTAACAAGGGGAGATGCTGGGAGGTGATGCTGACTTTGTTTCTGCGACAGGAGAATGACTAACAGTCGTAAATACGGTCTCTCTGCCTACCCACCCTGCCAAACTAAGTAGGTGGTCAGTTCAGCACTTGGCCATTTTCTAAATTCAAGTGATCAAATTTCACACTCATACTTTACTGGAAAATATGTTTAATAACAATGAACTTTCATAGTTCCTGGGCTGAACACCTGGTTTTTCTTTGAAATGTTAGCAAACCTGAAAAACTGAATTCCATTCCCTCCAATCAAGAAAAAATAAACTGCCCTGGCTAGGTAGTGAGGTGGTTGGAGCATTGTCCTGATACTCCAAGGTTGAAGGTTCGATCCCCCGGCAGGGAACATACAAGAATCAACCAATGAATGTGTGAGTGGAACAACAAATCCATGTCTCTCTCTCTCCCCTCCTCTGAGTTCAATAAACAAAAATTAAAAAGAAAAACTGCCAAATTAATATGTACACCTGCTCCCACATGCTCTCTACCATGCACCTTCAGCTGGGAGGGAATCCCTACACTACAGGAAATGTCCACTCGGGCTCAGCAGGTGCCAACTCTGCTCTGGAACGAAGACTTCCGTCTACGGTTCCGATACGGGATATTTGGATATTCCAGTGGCAAATCTTAGTGGGCTTATTTAAATAAATCCAAACAAATGTTTAAATTAATCTCATCGCTTAAAATGTATTAAATATTAAAAGGTCTTAGGACAAAGCACGGGAAAGCATGGATATATACTAAGTTTATATAACTTAGAGACAGATGTGATTGTAAAACAGTGCCAAATCTGCTCTGGAACGAAGTTTACTTTTAATTCACACCTTTCAGAAAAAAGTAATGATGGAGGTAACAAAAAGTTGTTTAACATCCGATTCTGAAATATGCATTAAAACATTTTTTAATGATAGAATCTCATAAAACACTGTGGACGATCAGGTTGGCTACGGAAGTCTGTATTTGGATTTTTAAGTCTGTATTTGGATTTTTAACTCTGTCGAGTACAGTAGGGAAAGCCATAAAGCTGTTCATTCTTCCATTCAAGAAGCATCACTCCCTTTCAGACATTTCCAGGGTGGGACAGAAGTGGGTCTACAGCGGTGAGTACATGAAACACGGAGTGTGTTCTTGTGTTATTATTATTCATTCTTGTATTATGTTCCACACGAACGACTGGAAACCTACTTCTGCCCCACCCTGTGTTTTGCCCTAGCTTTGCCAAGCTTATACGGACATATTTTGAACCATGCTTCTGATTATTCCTAATCATTTTATGAAAGGCAACAATGATCAGGCAGATAAAAGAGCAAGGGACTGGCATGTAGGAACACCTGGTTCAACTCCTAGTTCCATTAATCACCAGCAGGGTACCTATTAGCAGGTTTGGGCTTTGGCTTCTCCATCAGGAAAGTGGAGAAATGCCTCCTGCTCTTACCTGCCTCCAAGGAGCACGGTCACGTGGTTCAACGCTCCATGGCACTTTAAAATGGTAACACACCGCACAAATTTGGATGAAAAGGAATGCACACAACTTGGACAGAAGCCGAGTCAAACAAGGGAGCAAACCCCACCCTGGAATCCCACTGGCAGCAATACTCCAACCACTGAAACTTTCAGCAGAAGCCCCACTGCTCTGTTGGAAATGTTTGGTAGATGCAGCTTCCCAAGTAAAACGGAGCCTGGACAGCAGACCCTCAGAGCCCACATGTGACACGTAACAGCACCACACCTAGAAGCACCCCAAAATGTGCAGCACAAAGAGGGGACATGAAAAACACCACGCTGACACTTTGATGTAAACGAGCCTTTTCTTTGTCATCGCTAAAGCTGCTGTGTAGCCTTCAAGAGTAACAGTAAATGGCAGTCACATATTCCACGAGGTCACAAATCCTGCCTACATGAGGCAATTAAAGGCATTCATTTCTGCTACAGGGTGAGTTTATGATTCAAAAGAATGTGTTTATAACCCTGATGAAACTGGCAATTCGATCTGTTCGACACACACCATTACTGCCCACAGCTCCATCAGGAGTGAACCACCTTCACCACCAGTGGGAAGGGGAACAAAGCGCTGCTGAGAGCAGGGTGCTGGGTGTGAGTGGCTCTGTCAAGTGCATCACAACGAAGGGCAGCAGGGAGAAGGAGAGCTGAGTTAATGAATGACAAAGGCCCTCATCCTCCAGCAAAAGGCTAGGTGTGATCAAGGGCAGGACTGGCTCGGTGATATTTTTAAACGTCTGAACTGCATACTTCCAGGCCTACAGAAACAACTGACTGAAATTCCCTCAGGAAACTGGCATTTCAAGTTTGACACTCTCTAGCACCAACCCTTCTCCAACCAAAATGATCATTTTAATCATATTATTTTTCAAAGTGCAAGGTTTCTTAGGAACTCCATATTAGAGCAAAACTCTAAGGAATAACAATGACAAAAGCAAAATGTTTTTTAAAGATACAGTATTAGAATAAAAGATAACTAAGTAAACGTATACCCATATACTTTGGTACTTTCTGCCCAAATACATTTAACTTTAGGCATTTTTCCAAAATATGGTATAAATAAATACAGAAGAACGATGATCTGCTTCTCTGCAGCAAGTTATGGAAGCAGCTAAGAAACGAAAAGAGCACAGCAAGGCTTCTGCAACCCCTTAAAGGCAAACCCCCTCGGAGCGTGGACTTATCGAGTGTGTGTGCACGTACCTCTGCCATACACTTCAATTCCTGAATGGAAAACTCCAATCCCAATGGGCGAGGTGTACTCGTTCATCCAGTACTAAGGAGAAAAGGAAAGATTCAGAGCATCTGTTCGTTTGCGGCTCCACACCACAGGACGAGAAGCTGCTGTTCCCTGCGCCGAACCCATTTCTCGGCATTTCCCTCACATCCCGACGTTCCACGACAGGGACCCACTCCGTCCCATCTCTGTGCCTCTGCACGTGCCCCGCCCCAAGTGGGGTTCCTCCCAGGTCAAAACGGAGGTCTCCCTGTGCGTACAAGCACGTTATCTCAGACTTAGAGCACGAATCCCCACAGCTAAACCTGGCCAATTGGAAGGAAGTAGATACAAAAGTTGTGTTAGTGACTTAGAAACTTCACCCAACACCCGCTTTCACGGTACCATTACGGAAACAAATCCTTGCCTTGTGTACAATCTGGTATGTGATAAAGATGGGGTTTAAAACTAATGGTAAGGGGTAAATTATTAAAAATGTGTTGACAAAATTATGCATAAAAATACATATATTTAAAAATTCTAGTGTGTCTAACTATAATCACAGAGAAGAAATAAAATGGATTTAAAATGCTTAAGATGGGAAGAGCCAATCTGATAAGTGAAGCAAAACCTAGAATTTTAGATGAAAACAACAGATACTCAACATAAACATTTACAATTTTTTACTGGGTAAAACCACACAAACAAGATAAAAACACGGAGACAAAGCTTGTAACACGCAGTACAAACGTTAGTATAAGAATCCAGGTCCCCCCTCCATCTCATTCTGTTTGGTCCTGTGTTTCGACAGCCTGAACTTGGTGCAGGAGCAGGCGACAGAAAGCAAATATGGTTTCTACTGGTGAACCCGGCTGGAAGTATACAGACTGGACTCTTCTTACAGCTTCTTCTTGTGGGTCTGAACATTTTTAAAATAAAAAGGATGACGGAAGAGAACAATGTAGCCCCTGCCTCTTTTCGACAGAGGAGACGTGGCTCCTGGTTTCTTGTTCCCCTGCCGCCTTCTCCCCGTGTTCCGAGGGGAGAAGGGACACGTTGACTCTGTGGTCGGCGGTCACTCTGCTGGTCTTCTCCCAAGCAGTGATGTTCCTGGCAGCCACCTTCTAGGACTCCTACTGCCTTTTCCGTTTGAGAAATCCCATTGTTTACAGCGCCTGCAACCAGTAATTTGGGCTGTGCACCGCTGATTTCCTTAACGATAGCTCAGCAGGCTTTACAATTTTTTTGTTCTGGATGCTGACAGCTCTATTTCAGTGACCTTTCCCTTTTTACACGCGAACTTCTCTTTCAAAGTACAGAATGTTGTCCAAAAAGATATTTTACATATATATGTATTATATATGATTTGTCTACAACATCTACAATAAAACACTGGCTACAACGTTTTAAACTCTTAGTAGATTGCACATTTATTTCCATTTAATGTCTCACATCACTTAATTTTAACAATTTCTCTTTTAGTTGATAAGTAGCCTCCCCAAAGTGCTTTTATAATAAATGTCTATAATGGGAACCTAAATGTTTTATTAAGAGATAGAGAGGTTTTCATGAAAAAGAAAAGTTATACACGAGCAGTGTCTTTGGCCAAAGGGTAAAAAGAGGGTGAGGATGGGAATGCACTTGACCAGAGTGGGGATCCTCAATGTTGAAATCTTTCATTCCCTACACTTTCACAAAGGAAAACCATCTCTTCCACGCTCAGGGATTTCATGCTCAGAATGCCGCATGTCACCTGGGTGCGTACTACACTATTTTAGTTTGAAATTCCCCTGCAGCCAAGACTTTACATTCTAAAAAATAAAAGGGTGTGTTTTGACCCATTTTATAAATTGGGAAGTCTGTAAAAGGAGAGAAACTTAAAAACAAGGGAAAAGTGCACCACCCCAAAATCTGGCCAGCCCCTTGGAGTTCAGAGTAACGAGATCTGACCTACATAAGGTTTCTGAAGAACTGCTGAGGCACAGCCACGAAAAATGAGTACCTGGTGCTTTGCAAGTGGTGGTGGTGGCTCCACTCTCAGGTGGAAAGTTGGGTAATTAGGTCAGGTGTTTCTGCTCAAGGTCACAGGAAGCCCATGAGTTGAGAGGAAAAGGATTTCTTAACCCAGAGATTCTCTGGAAAGTGCTGAACAGAAAGCTATTCACTCCTAACATCATTTTTTTCCCAAGACTGTGTCTCAGTATTAATTAATGTTGATGTGGCTTACTCCCTGTTAGCAACAACAATGAGGGACTCAATAATTTTTTGCTTTTCTGTTTCTTTGTATTCTTATCCCTAAAAAGGCCGCCAAATTTAAGGATTCATTTGGTTGAGAGATTAAAGCAACTTACTAGTTGGAAATCTATGAATAAATATCTCTACTTATCCTACAGAAATAAAAAGAATTATAAGTAAACCCTGTGAACAACTGTACACCAACAAATCAGACAACTGAGATGAAATGGACACATTCATCCAAGGACACACACAAACTACCAAAACTGACTCAAGAAGAAATTTAAAAAACTGAACAGATTTATAATGAATGAGAATGAGAGAACAGAGAATGAATTAGTAATTTAAAAACCACCCACACAGAAAAAAGGCTATGATCAGATGATTTGGGTGAATTCTACCAAATATTTAAACAAGAATCAATAACAATTCTTCACCAACTGTTCCAGAAGACAGAAGAAAAGGGAACAGTTCCCAACTCATTCTGACACCGGAATTAACTTGAAATCCAGCACTCCTTCATGGTAAGAACACTCGGCCATCTAGGAATATAAGGAAACTTGCCAACCATGAAAAGAGCTAACAGCGTATTAATGGTGAGAGATTTAATGCTTTTGCTTTAGACGAAGGAAAAAAGCAAGGATGTCTGTTCTTGCCACTTCTACAAAACACTGTATTGGGGGTTCTAGCCAGTGCAATTAGAGGAAAAAAATCAATAAATAAAATAAAGGACACCTAGACTCGAAAAGAAGTAAAATTATCTCTATTTGCAGATGACACGATCTTGTATGTAGAAAACCATAAGGAATTCACTAAAAAAACTATTAAAACTAGTAAACAAATTCAGCCAGGTTACAGGGTATAAGATTAATATACAAACATCAACCACATTATTGTTACTATTATTATTATTATTTAGAAAGAGGAAGGGAGGGAGAAAGAGAGAAACATCAATGTGTGGTTGCCTCTTGAGTGCCCCCTACTGGGGACCTGGCCCGTAACCCAGGCATGTGCCCTGACTGGGAATTGAACTTTGGTTCTCAGGCTGGCACTCAATCCACTGAACCACACCAGCCAGGGCATGTATTTCTATACACTAGCAACAAATAACATAAAAATAAAATTAAGAAAACAATTCAATTTACAGCTTCATCAAAAAATATTTAGGGAACAAATTTAATACAACTACATAACTTTGTATCTGAATACATTATTGAAATAAATTAAAGACCTAGATTAAAGGAAACACCTTTCCTGCTCACAGATCAGAATACTTAATGTTGTTAGGATGACAATACTCCTCAGAGTGGCCTGCAGAGTCACTACAATCTTTATCAAAATCCCAGCTGCCCTCTTTGCAGAAATTGACAGGTCAATGCTAGAAATTCAAAGACCTGTAACTGCCAAACAATCTTGAAAAAAACTGGAAGAGCCATATTTCCTGATTTCAAAACTTAGTACAGAGCTACGGGAATCAAGACTGTGCAACCGGCACACAGACAGAGACACAGATGAACAGAACAGAACTCACTTCAAAAACAAACCCTTACACACTTATGATCAATCGCTCTTTGACAAGGGCGCCAACACAGTTCAGTGGAGGAAAGAAACAGTGTTTTTAAGAAACAGATCTGGGACAGCTGGACATCCATGCAAATGAATGAAGTGGGGCTCCTACTTCACACCACAGATAAAAACGAACTCAAAATAGATCAAGGCCTACATGTAAGGTCCAAAACTATAAAGCTCTTTGAAGAAAACAATAGGGTATCTTCATGATCTTATATTAGGCAATGGTTTCTCAGATGTGATGGCAAAAGCACAAGGAACAAAAGAAAAAGTTAGAAAATAAAACATGTTGTGCTTCAAAGGACATCATAAAGAAAATGTCCTTTCCTAATATAAAAGAAAAAGGTGGTCCAATTAGTTCTTGAACTCTAATTCCCAAATTAAAAATCTTTAAATAGGTTACTTCTCAAATTACAGACTACATTCTTAATTCTAGACAGCTGCTTTCAAAAACATGTAGAAAACAGGCTAAAAATGACACGCCAATAACAGAAAAAAACCCAAACCACAGCTCTTAGTATATGTGTTCTGGTCAGCCACCTCTCATACATGAGAACAGCAGCACGTCATTGATGAAATTTTTAGAATTTACATTGTAAAGTGAAGTAGATGTTTTCTTTCGTGTGATTTTTCCTCCTCCCTGAATGGACGCCTTCCACAGAGAGCTGGTCAGACAGGTGCCCTCCCAGCGTTTCTGCCTGTTAGGGCTTCCTCGATCTATAATTAGCGAACACGCTTGGAAGCTCAATCTTTAAAAACTGGGCAGGCTGCCTGCAGAAGACAGGCGTTTAATTCAAGGTCAGCGTGCCTTATCCAGTCTTCCTGCCTCCAAGTCCTGCTGAGGCTACGCAGGCAATATGGATGACGCCTATTTTAAGCGGGGATTTAATGAGCTACCTGTAAACAAAACAATACAAAACAAAACAAAAAGTATACGAGGACTAAGCCTTTCACTGAATGATTTCGGGTGTGAAACTCTCCTACAGTGATTTGCTGTTGCTGTTCATGCTGAAGTAATTGCTACCCTCTCACAGCTTAAAGATTTTAGACTTTAGGAATTCACAGTGTTCCTCAGTGCTTCTCCATCTTGGTTTCCAGCCCTTGCCGTTTACTTAAACAAACTACTTACTACTGTCAGAACCTTGCACACGGCATCTCTGGAGATCGAAATCTCTGCGCAAAGCTCAACAGAGCTTCTCAAACTCACTGAGTGGAAATTCGAGCTTTTGTAGAATACCCTGAAACACTGATAGCTTCTAACAGAAAACACTGCATAAATCTGCAACATGAAGTTCCAGCCAAGAACACGCAGCCATAAAACACAAACAAGGCGAGCTGCAACGTTACACACGACTGGGTGCTAGCAAGACTTCTGCTAACTTTTGTTGGGCATGTCCTCATTGGTTCTGTTGTCTAAATAGTAGCAGATGCCAAAAGTTTCAAATTACATAACTGGAAAATATGGACAATCCAGGACAAATGTGACCCGGGAGCTGAGCACTTGCATTCCTAGAGCTTGGCCCACATGCAAGGGCACAGCCAGTGCTCGGGAGACCAGCTTAAGGACGCCCGTGGCTCCGAGAGAACTGCAGAGGCTGCGACGCCATTCCCTGCAGCAGCCCTGGGCCCGCCTCAGACACTCTGTCACACCAGGGCCATGCTGCGTGTGGGTGGCCCAGAACGCTCAGGCAGACCCACTAAACAAGGTTCTGCATTCAAGGCCACCCAGTGCTGACAACTGGCTAACCCCTCAGGGATTCTATGAGGAATCAGATGTCTTCATCTGAGTTAGTCTGCAGTTCTTAAAGCCTCTCTAACATACCAAAGGAAAACAGTATGCCAGCCAACTGGCTTTGCTGCTACCGCAAAATAGCATCCCTCAGACCATGAAACAATAGCAGAGTCACCACATCTGCACGTCCACCACCCACCCAAACCGTCTGTGCGGAGGGCTCATTCGGTCAGCTCAGCATCAGGCCCTTTCCCTTAAGGTCAGTCGGGAAAGCCCCCTTGTTCCCCTCCGCCAGTGCAGGCCCCAAGGACACTGCTTCCACTCCGTTGGAATTTGCTTCAGAGATTATTGCTCGGAGCAAAAGTTAATCCAAACATTACAAGCTGACGCATCTGAACTGGAATGGAAGACACTGAACTGTGTTGTCAGGAATCTGAGGTTCCTTGCTTTATTTTTTTCATAAATATTTGATATCTTTTTAAGGCACCCAATCTGTCTCAAAAGTATGATTCCAATTCAGATGCTGGAGCCAGAACATCTTGGTTCAAATTCTGGCCTCACTATTTATTAGCTGTGTGACCCAGGGAAACACACTTCTCTCTGTATTTACCAAATGGAGAGAAATACTACCTACAGCAGAGACTACTGTGCAGGCTGAATGAATGAATGATGAACGCAGTACTTGAGGAGTGCCTGATCCACAGTAAACATTAACTGTTAGCGGTAGCAAACACATGTATTTACTGATAGTATGACCCATCCCTAACATTTTTGTTCAAGCAGATCAGTTCTGGCTGTTAATTCTCTGAATTTTCAAGAATCTTCAGGAGTGGATGTCAAATAACCCGGAGCAGTGACTCACTAAACTGAAGCAAGCCCTGGTTTGTGTGGCTCAGTGGACTGGGTACTGGCTTGCAAATCGAAAGGTCGCTGGTGCGATTTACAGTCGGGGTAAATGCCTGGGTTGCAGGCCAGGTCCCCAGTAGGGGGCGTGTGAGAGACAACAGATCAATGTATCTCTTGCACAATGCTGTTTCTCTCTTCTCCCTCCCTTCCCTTCCAATAGTAAAAAAAATCTTAAAAAAAAAAATAAAAACAAATCAAATAGCAAACAATGGCAGAGCTGACTCTACTTTAAGACTCTCACAAGCAATTATTCAAGTTCTTGAGAAGTGCAGACTTGAGCAAAAGGTCTCTGTAGGAAAGGCCATGGTTTTACAGGAGGGGTATACATTCATGAGGGACATGCGCAGAGCTGGAGAACCCCATCTCACTCTGGCGCCGGGACCTTCTGGCCTCACCCTTCCTAAGACCACGGAGATGCTAACTACACAGAAGAAGGTCAAGGGTGGACCATTACCGTGCACTGCACCTCCCCTGGCACCATCAGTGGTTTAGAAAGCTTTCCAGAGCGTTCTTAAGTGCTAATATAATAAAAGACAAGAGAAAACAAGTCACAGAAAAAATTACCATCTTAAAGTAAGTGTTGAAGGCAATACATACATCAGTACAATTACTTTTGAGCCCAATTTTGCTTCAGTGCAAAAAAATTGCCTAAATATGTCTATTTATTACTTTAAAGCATTGTTTATAGAAGAGAATGGACTGTGCTACATTGCAGTCATATACTTTTAAAATGTTAAACCATTCTTCTGACAGAGAACTTTCATTAAACTTCATTTTAGTCAGTGATCTGCCTTATCAATTTAATAAAATTTGATGCTTCCTGTTTGCCAGCAACAAAACAATAAATGTTATCTCCCGAGTCTGGAACTTAAAACACTTAATATGACCACTTGGGGTCTGGGCCTGATTTCCTTAGAAGGTAGCATTAAATGATGTGAGTACGAAGTATGACTGTTTCCTCTAAAAACTAGACCCAGTGTTCACGGGGATTAAAGCAAGTGTTTCACTTAATTCCCTCCCATAAAAAGGTGCTTGGAACAGAGAAGGCGTTTCGATTACTGAATTAAAAATCCAAAATAAACTATAACTGGTGGCAATGGTGGGACAATTACTATAGTGCCATCTCATATGAAACTGTCTTTGATGTTCATACTGTTTTACTACCCTGCGAGGGCCTTCCAGCACCACTGGGTTAAGTCCCAGATAACCCTGTAGCAAACGCTATTTAATAGTGCACCATATTAAAATGCTACCTGTGGTGCCTTAGGGGTGGGCTAGTGGCAAAGCCCAGGCAAAAAACCCTCACTGAATGAACTGAGATATTCCAGTCTCTTTTCCAGATGAGATCAAGTACACCCAGGACTGTCTGTTACCTTGCTTTACGCTGTAAGAGTAGATTCTATTCTGTTATTATTATTTCTAAGAAAATGTTCAGTTTTTTCACTACTGGAGATTATCATCTAAAATAAACACATCACTCTCTAGATCTTACAAAAAACTTACATAAAACATTTTCATTAGAATGTTATTTATAAATTATTGATTATACTTTCAATCTTTGAAAGTAATCTCTCCTGATTACAAAAGATTTGCCAGTAATTTCATAGTTAATAGGGTTTCAAGTTTTGTAAATGTTCTATAAAGTTTCCTTTTCTTTCTTTTCAAGACAATGTAGCCAAACATTAACACACCCACTAAAGCTAGGGTAGCTGTACTTGCTGGTCCACAGGGGCGAGTCCCTAATTCCATCTGTTTCAGTGTAACTGTTCGGCCTGCGCCCTCTTTTCTGCTCAAGTCCCAGTTAGGATGATAAATGTCAAAGAGCCTAAAGCTGTCTGGATTAAGGACTGTGAGTCTTCAAAGCTCCTAAGCACTGTCCTGAACTCCTGAGTGTGAGTACACAAAACTGTGTACTCACATCACAACCTAAAACCAAGGAAAACGCGGTGTGCCGTGTCTTTGGTATACAGCTAAAGTGTCCCCCCCTTGTTGACCAGGCAAACTAGTTTTCAAAAGCAAATTACTGGGTTTGCCGAGAGAATTGATTTTCAGATGCACAACAAGCCACATGCAGAACTGCTGTGACTTCAAGGAGCACAGATTTTTAACAGTCAAACCAGCAGCGAACCAAACACCCCTTGATCATTTCTAGATGGAACTATTTTATATCGCCCGTTTGCTCTACTAGTGATGAGACAGGTGCGGCATGGTTCTGTCATCAGCCCTAGGCCCTACGACCACATCTGTGCTGGAAAAATCTCTCCTCGCAGCACTTAACTTTAGTTGTCTATGGCTGGTATCAAATATTTTGGTAAAACCTTGAAACTTTTAAGGACTGCTTGTACTTGACCATCCCCTTGGACTGGGCTGTAAATTGCACGAGGCCTGAGACTGAGCCTTACTCAATCTTGCACCCTTCACGATGCTAGCGTACCTAGTTCTTCCTAGTACACAACTTAAACACTTGATGCTTTGAAATGCAGCAAGGAGTCTGTAATGCTTTCCCTCTGCTTTGTTCTTAACTGCGACCTATGGAAAAGAACCTCTCCATTCTTCCACTCATTCCGGCAATATGTATTGCACACCTACTATGTGCTAAGCACCAGCAACTTGGACGTGAACATGAAGTTCCTGTTCTCATGAAGCCTGCCTTCTTCAGAGGCATCTTTTAAACTGCAGACTGCACCTCTTAGGGGGCCCTGAAATCATTTTAGTGATTTTAAATGAACTGGCATTGTTTGCAATGAACAAACAAATGATGAACTAATCAGAGGACATCACACAAACAAGGCCTTCCTTAACATTTGGTTTCAGTTACGTGTGTATAACGGGTGTTTCTTGGTTGGTCCAAGATAAAACAGAAACACTGTTCTGGAAGGGTCTCCTGTGGCTGCTTAAATTTCATTTTTCCTAATTAAAAATATTTTTTTCAATTACTGATCACATTCAATAGCATTTTGCATTAGTTTCAGGTGTACAGACAGACAATAAATTTCATTTTACATGTTTACTTACCAGCAAAGCTACAAAGCAAGTAAGACAACTGTGGTTCAATAAAACGTATGCACACCTCCCATGTGTCAGGGGCTCTCAGATGCTGGCGGTACAGGATGATTAATTCACAGCCCTTCTGCACAGGAACTCATTAAGAATGTAAACAGTCACACTTTGGTAAGTGTTGAAACAGAAATATGTGCATATATAGTGAATTAATAACTCATTTTTTGATGCCACTCTAAAAGGTATTTTCACTTACTTTTGTTCTTCACAATGAGAACAACCCATGTAAAATATGTAAATCACTTTAAGGGGTTTGGGCAAATGATCTGCCCAATGTCACACAGTGAGTGGCTAAGCTGTCCGCAGTGAGCGAGATGGCAGAGTGGAGAAGAAATGGCTGCTGGGGGAAATGTGCTAGAAGACCTTCAGCTGAGCCCAACACACCTTTAAGAAGGAATTACTTGCTTATCTGTCAGTCTCTAAGTCACACAGCACATTTCTGGAAGAAGGTGAGTAAAGAAGACACGGTCTCATTTGCAAGCACGGCTCGCTGCGGTGGAGGTGAATGGAGTTAATACTGGAGCAGCCCCCTGACTTTCTGCACTTCAGAGGAGAGGGCCGGGTCACACCACGGCACGTCCACACGCCAGCTGGAATGACGGCAGCAGGGTTGCAGCCGGCACAGGACGGAAGGGTTGGCCTCAGATGAGGACACGGGGGTTCAGTGCAGCCCACGGAACAGGAAGGGGGCAGACAACTGCAGGACAGAGGTGGCAGGAGAACAGGGAGACTCCCTTCAGTCCCCCTACCGCCCAGTAGGTGGAACAAGCAGTGAGGTCATCAGCTGAAAATGAGGACTGCGATAACCTGTGCTGTCTTGTGTGTGTGTGTGGGGGGAATGTCAGGTGACCAGAGAAAGAAGGAAGCATCACCAGAGAGTATTTAGAGTCCTCCTGGGGGCTGCAGTCAGGATTTCCGAGCAAGATTAGTCAGTATGGGTGTGTTCTACTCTGGCTGCATGCAGCTCCTGAGGTCGAGAGTGCAGGGCAAGTTCAGTTTTGCTAGGGTTCCCAGCCAAGTATGACAGAGGGAATGCTGAGGCGGGTAGGTGGGCAGGCCACTGGGTCCAGCTCAGATGGGGGAGGAGAGAGGAAGGGATGAAGGAAACAGCTCCCAGGACCAGGAGAATGGCAGTGTGCAGTCTGCAGGGCAGAGTGGCAGGCAGGAGACCCAGCGGAGGTGATGACCCACCTCCTCTGCAGGCACAATTCCTTCTTCCTTAGGGGACCCGTCTTTGCTCCTGGGGTGCTCCATTGACTGAATGAGGCCCACCCACATTATGGAGGGTAACTCACTTTCCTAAAAGTCTACTGGCTTATTTTTTATTTTTAAAAAGATTTTATTTATTTTTAGAGAGAGGGGAAGGGAGAAGAGAGGGAGAGAAACAGCAATGTGTGGTTGCCTCTTGAGCGCCCCCCTACTGGGGACCTGGCTCACAACCCAGGCATGTGTCCTCACTAGGAATTGAACTGGTGACTCTTTGGTTCACAGGCCGGCACTCAATCCACTGCGCCACACCAGCCAGGGCACAGTACACTGGTTTAAATGTTATCCAAAATCTACCTTCACAGCAACATCTATAATGGTGTTTGACTAAAACTATGTTTGGCTTAGTCAGGTTGACACATAAAATGAATTGTCACAGAAATGCTCACAGACCTGGTGGGTCATTTTCTTCACTGCCCATTCCTGAGCTCCAGAGAGCACAGAGTGGAAGGCGGTTTAGAGAGGGGTGTGAGATTAGGACAGACCGAGAACAGCACTCTCCAGGGAGGGGAGGAGTAGCAATCCGGGGTGGTGGTCAGGGGCGTAGCCAGAGTACCAGAGCCCCACCCCTTACAGCAGGATTCTCAGCAGGTTCTTCAACTAGGCCTCTGTTTCATCATCTTCAAAGGGACACTAACAGTAAGGAGTGCCTTAGCGCCATGGCTGGCATAACGAAATCACTCAAAACCTGTCACTCTTACTGTTACGGGAAGACCCAATGTTGTGAATCTATCCATTTTTCCCCAGAATTATTCATAAATTTAATGTCATTACATTTAAAATTGCAGTGAGTTGTTGTTATTGTTGTTTTAGGTTTTGTTTATTTGAGAGAGAGGGGAAGGGAGTAAGAAAGAGAGGGAGAGAAACATGCGAGAAATACATTGACTGGCTGCCTCTCGCTTGCCTGCTTCTGGAGACCTGGCCCACAACCCAGGAATATGCCCTGACTGGGAATCAAACCAGTGACCTTTCGATTCGCAGGTCCGCACTTAATCCACTGAGTCATACCAGGCAGGGCTGTAGTGAGGTTTTTTGACAAACTGATTCTAAATTTTATTTGGAAAACAATGTAAGATAAAATTCTGAAAGAGAGTAAGAGAAACCACCACCAGGTATCAAAATATAAGAGCACTGCAATTAAATACCTGATAAAGGAGCAGGAGGAAGCAACTAAATAGATAAATAGCAAAGAAAGTTCAGACACAGGCTTATATAGCCACGATGCCAGGCAGGACAGCACAGGGTCAATGGGACACACGCCTCCAACTAACAGGAGGGGCCGTGGGTCACTGGATAAGCAGTGCTGGGACAAGTGCCTTTGCACTTGGGAACGAATGTGTGAACTGTCCCTACGATTCTAGGCTAGGAAAGCCACTCCAGGAATGACAAGAAGCTGAAAGGCCAGGAACAACAACAGTGCTGACTGCACGTAGCTTAAAATTTCTGTAAGGCAAAGGACACTATAAACACACTTAATAGCTCAGAGGGGATTTTAATTTATTTACTGTCATTTCATGATTTATATGGTTGGTCCTACTTGTCTTCATTCTACATTCTTCGTTTTCTCTCTTATACTCTATGCATTCTGCTGTTTCCTGTCTAGATCTGACTTTATCCCAGCAATACTTACATTTACTTGAAAAAAAATTACACACATACTCCACTACGATTTTCCAAAACCAACAAGAATCAATTTTATCCACCAGCTCATCTCTTATGTAGGGCTGCTGGGTGCTTCTGCCTCCTGCCTCACCCAAGGTTCGCTCAGTATAATTTGAGACAGTTTTTTAAACGCCATGTTCATGCTCTCGGAGGATTAGTTCTGGATACTGGTACTGTTTTCAACCGTGCGTACTAGAATTTACATGAAACAAGTATGGATGCCCGTAGCTTTGTCTTTTAAACTGCCACTGCCTCCTTCTCAAGCCCCTGAGTTCCCAGTTCATGCCCCACAGGCACCCGGTCCTGTCTGTGTCCCTTGGCACGTGAGTGACAAGGAGAGCGGGTACAGTGTCCAGGCAGAAGTGACCTCCCTTGTAACACCCTGGAGCGAACGCTCCGTCTTATTAAAGTTTCAGTGTCATGGAAGAGAAGTCTGGAGTCATTCTGGTTTTGTTCCCTTCCAGCAACTTTGCTGCCTGTGTGTATTTGTGGGTGTTTCCTTTCTGCCTGAAATGTGAAGGCCGAGCCAGGCTTCGGTGGAACGTTCCTAACTATAAGGAGTTCTGCCCAGCACCCGACCCTTCTGGATGCTGACACGGACCCTCTTGCTGCGGGTCTGAGAGCTTTCCTAAATCTAGATGTTTTCCTTCAGTTTTCAGTGTGTTGCTTGGTCACACCCACCGCGGTGTTAAATTCGGCAGCAGTACTCACGGCCTTTGTGAAATGTTATCCTGATCTTACACTGTTCCTTCCTTGGCACTTGCCTGCCCTCAATGAACCTCTTTAATCTACTTGAGAATATAACTCAAGAAATCCCTTAAAACTTTCCTATTCCCACTGTACATTTAGTTAAAGAGAGGCACATGGCCTGACCAACCCTTCACACTTGCGAACTCTCTGCTGGAACGTCCCTTCCCCAGAGAGCCACCTGGCGTCCCCTCTTGCCTTTCAGGAACGCCGTCTTCTGGGCAAGGCCTTGCTTGGCCACCCTGCTGGACACTGTGGTGCAAACTGCACCACACCGTCCAGGTCTGCACTGTCCTCCCCCTTTCCTGGCTGTTTCCCTCTTTAGCCCCACTGGACTCCACGCACCGTAGATTTCACTCATTTATCCAGCTTATTCTGACAATAGATGGCTCAGATGTATGAGCCACCTATTACACTAACTTAGAGGTTTAGTGTGATTCCAATTTAAAAATCAATGATGGACTACTGGGTATGCGTCCGAAAGAATGGACAGCAGGCACTTGAACAGATATTTGTACACTTATATTCCTAGTAGTAGTATTCACAACAGCCAAAAGGTGGAAGCAGCCCGAACGTACACAGACAGATAACTGCTGGACAAAATGTGGTGCACACATACAATGGAATAAATAGCACTCAGCCTTAACAAGGAAGGAAACTCTGACACAGCTACAATGTGGATGAGGCCTGAGGACACTGTGCAAAGTGCAATGAGTGATAAAAAGGCAAGTACTGTATGAGTCCACTTTCAGGACGTATCTAGTGAGGTTCAGAGATGGGGCAAAACGGAGGTAACTGGGGTGGAGGGAAAGGGGTGGCCAGGAGCTGCGGGATGGACAGAGTTTAAGTTTGGCGAGATGAAGAGGTTCTGGAGGCTGACTGGTGGCAGCATGACCACGTGACCGCACACTTCTGACCTCTGCAGCTAAGGGTGGGCAAGATGGGAGATGGTACGTGTTTTTAAACACAATTTTTTTTTTTAAAGATTTTATTTATTTATTTTTAGAGAAGGAAGGGAGAGGGAGAGGGAGAGATAGAAACATCAATGTGCGGTTGCTGGGGGACATGGCCTGCAACCCAGGCATGTGCCCTGACTGGGAATCGAACCTGCGATGCCTGGTTCGCAGCCCACGCTCAATCCACCGAGCTACGCCAGCCAGGGCTAAACACAATTTTTAAAAAAAGATTAAAAAGTGTGTTTTTTTTTTGGAGCATCTTATAAAGTATTCATAGGAAAGGAAGTGAGTAATAGTCTAGAAAACTTGGGAATAATAATCAAAGGAAATGGGCCCGGCCGCATGGTAAGGCATTGTGAAATTTTAACCATTAAAACAGGGGAGTGATGGATGCGCAGACTCAACAAATCTGTATGGGCAAGAATTTAATATTACGACAACGATGATGTCATAATTTAGTGAGGAAAGACGTTTACTTCAAATAATGTGGGGCCAATTAATTAATCTGTGAGTTAATGTTTGGGATAGGGGACTGTCCCAGTCATATTCTAACACACATTCTAGATAAACTGAAAGAAAATTATTTTCAGGTATCTCATTTCCCTTCATTTTTCTTCTGCCTTTCTTACACTTTAAGAGTTTCGGGGCTGTCTCCCCTTTGAATTCCGCTAGGCAACTGGGGAAACTTAAACGACACCGTTGTTCTCTAACTTAAATAACAACTGTGGAAAACCCGACGGCCAACAAAGGTGAAGCATGAGCCCACCCTGTCGTAAGAAAAATCCACTTAAGGAAAGAGATTACCTGGAATGGGCTCTTCTTGGTGTTTAAACGTGTTTCATTTACAGGTTTCACTAAGTTTTATCTGGCCAACTTTGCCCATCACCATCAGCGGGGCCTTGGAACGGACAGGCACAAGGCCACTGCAGGCAGAGGGGCCTGGGGTCACCAGCGCGCTGGGCCCCCCTTCACATCTGCGTGCCTGCCGATCGTGGAAGGGCTCCATTCTTCATTCTTCCGACCACTTCAAGTTCTCCACGTCACGTCAGTCTTTACTCCACGCCCTGTCATGGGACAGGTAAAAGGGAACGCCGGACATCTGTGGGCTCACAAAACACCTTTCCCAGGTGGCGTTGGTGGGCAGAAGGACTCCAGGACCAGGGAGTATGCTACCTGCTGTGCAAAGGGACTTTGCGGATGTGACTGAAGTTAGAGCCCTTCAATAGGGGGGTCACCCTGGAAAACCCTCGGGGCCCCATCCAGTTACATGGACCATCAGAGGCAGAGAACTTTCTCTGGATGGAGGCAGAACCAGTGCGGCAGAAGAGGAGGGCCGACGTGTTTGAACAGCGAGGAGGACCCAACGCGCTTGCACTGCTCTGAAGGGGATGAGCGCAGGTGAGGGCCGCAAGAAACCTTAGCGGCTGGGAGGTGGTCCCAGCTGACAGCCAGCAAGGAATGAGCCCTCTGCCTTACTAGTGCAAGCAACCGAACTCTCCGACAGCCTGAGTGACCCTGGCGGCAGATCTGCCGCTAGGGCCCAGGCCAGCTGACACTGTCCTCTCAGCCCGGGACCTGGAGCCGAGTACAGCCCAGCCCACCGGGATCTGACCCACGCGTGTGCGGGGGATGCATTGGCTCAGCGCTGGGCAATTTTTAATGCAGCAACAGAGCACAAATACACAGAGACTGAATTCTTTTTTCATACAAATGAAACAAACAAAAAAACCCAACAGATACAGCCATGGAGAATGTAGAAGGACAGCTTCGTGACTGCCATCTCTTTATTTTCGCCAGGCTCCAGGTCACCGTTCCTACGTCAGGTGGTAAAAGTGGTGCTGGCCCAAGACGCATACTTGGTAAGAGAAAATAAGACTAGTTTCTATTAACTAGTCAATCTATGTTAAAATTCAGGAACTGACAATGTTTTCGGAAAGATTATGTGCCAGGGAGTGACTAAGACCCAACTTCAAAAAACAAACAGATTAAAAACATTTCCTTAGCCTAGTCCCATAGTGCTTAAAAAAAAAAAAAACCCAAAAAACAAAAAACTACAGAAAGGACAAGTATTTGATATTCTTTGTCTCATTCCCATGACCCTCCCCCCCTCATCTGGTCACCTATTCCAACAACAAAAGCTAAAACCCAGCAGTGCACTAAGCAAAAGTACAAAGAAAAAAATACTGAAATAGGTACCTGGCACAAAAGGAAGCGGATCAGATGACCACACCACGCTATTTAAGTAGCGCCACCTTTCCTGACGAAACTGCCCAACCAGAATCCCTCTCACGGGCAAATGGTTACTTACAAAACACCTTCCAGTGACAGCCCTGCTGTAGACACCGGTGACAGTGTGATGCTATCAAGGGACTCAGTCTAGTGGGAGGCACAGAATTCAGACACACGCAGTGACAGAGACACACAGAAAGCACAGCCGGGGCACGGAGAGAGGCTAAGCTACAGCTGTGAGGAGGAGGCTGCGCTGGTCATCATGCGCTGACACCAGCGCTGGTGTCAACGGGACGTTTCAGAGACAGAAGGACCAGCAGCACATGCGAAGATCCTGAGGTGCGCACTGTATTGCCCAGCCTGCTCGGGTCACCGAGAAACCTCATTATGTGAGCATCAAGTGTGTCAGCTGCGGTGGGCGGGAGATAGTGGGGGTTGGTATGAGATGTGCCTTGAACGGTCAGGTAGGGGTTACACCGTACAGGGCATTAGACTTTATCCTGTGGATAAGTTTAAGCAGAAGAATGGCACAATCATTTATGATTCAGAAAGCTTCCTTTGGTAACAGAAAGGAAGATGGATTAAAATGAAGTAATACCAGAAAATGATAGTTGAAAGGCTTTAATATTGTGCAAACGGATACTGAGGGCTTGAACCTGAGAAACAGTAGTGGAAATGAGGATCAGGTAACCAATTTAAGGAATCCCCAGGAAAACAAATGTGGCGGCCACTGCAGGCCCCCAACTACTGGCCGAGTCCACTCCCTGCCCCCCCCCACCCCCCATCACCAGAGAGCTGGTAGGCGGACAGCCTCTCTCCCAGCCCCACTGTAGTCACCTGCGGGACACCTGTGGTCAGTCCCTTGGAAAAGGAGGTGGCTCTGGCAAAGCCTTTTCTTTCTAGCCAGAGAGACGTGTGTAGAGAAAGGCCCTCCTCACCTGTCTTCCTTCATGTCCTGCTGAATGAGGACACTGTATTTGGTGCTGTGACAGTCATTTCACAACGCCGAGGACACAACCAAGAACGAAAGCCAACGTGTGGGGAGAGCAGAGAAGGATGCAGAGTCGTGGTGCCTGCTGACCCGGCTGTGCTGCTCCACCAACCCGGGCCTGTTCACCTGCGGACTTGCGCGCCTTCCAGTCTCAGCCACCAACTGCGAAGCTCTGCTACTCTCAGAAGGAACCAACCAAACCGAAACACAGGCCGGGGCTCGCGACTTAACTGAGTATGAAAGTCTGCAATGAAGAGGAACTTAGTTTCACTCCCAGAGTTCTGCATTAGGAAGCTAAGTAAGAGAAGGTGCTGGTTATCAAGATAAAATTACAACAGAGAGATTGGGGGGTGGGTGGGGAGGACTGCTGGACGGCGTAAAGGGGAAGAGTCGGAGGTGGAGAGAAGAGGAAAGGGAGAAAGTTTGTTCCTGGGCATATTGCTTCAGAGACATTATGGAATCACTTAGGTGAAGAGCACATTTAGATGAGTCTGGAGCACATTCAAAAAGTCTGACTTAGTTCGGCTGATGTATGGGAAGTGGGATCCCGTCACCTGCATGACCTCATATCCTCTCGGAAGATTCTAATGGAGATGGGCGGGGGGTCAAAAGAATGGAGTCCAGATCAAAATTCCCTTACTTGAAGAGTTCTAGAAGATGCTTCCTTTTTACTAAGACTCTTGACTCTGAAGATGTTTGAATACTATTTAAAAATAGAAAAAAGAAATTTTATAGAATGAATCTACGAACACACTATCGTACATTTTTATCTTATAAAAATTCATTAGTAGCCAAGATAATCTGAAAAGCACGCCCACCATCGGGAACCAGGACAAAAGAACCCTGTGCTGGAGCGAGGACACACACCAGAGACTGTCCTGGCGACTGAAATTAAACCGAATCACTCGCTTTACTATGTGGGACAGTCAATCAGGAATATGTGAATAACCTCATTCCCGAGACTCAGAAAATAACTCCAGGACACGTTTTATTGGCGGCAGACTACCCCGAAGTACAAAGAGAAACATAATCACTGAGAAGGTGGCAAGCAATAATTTAGCAGCACGGTGGAAGATTAGGTAACCTTATGAGGATTATACTCTTCCTCCACGAGAAGTTAATACAGGTGACCCCGATATAATGATTCTGTGCGCATGTCAGAGTTACAGAAGAAAAGAAATGATCAGCAGCTCCTGATCCAGTGACCAGGAGCAGGCGACAGGCTCACAGACGGGAGGCACAGGGTACTGGCAAGAGGTCCCCATAAACAGTGATTATTAGCACAGGTTTACAAAGTTGGGACTAAGACAGACAGCGGATGTGGGAGGCAGTGCAGGCGGCACCAGTCCCCATCAAAGGCATCCATGAGGCACAGGCAGTACTACCAAAGATAAAAGGAATTATGTCCTTGACATCAAGCAGAAATGTTTCAAAAACCAATACTGACTTGCACGAAGTGAGTGTAACAAATACAGGTTTGTACCTCAGCCCACTGGTCTTAATTCTAAACCGCCACGCTCACCATGCGGCTCCACAGAAACTCGGAGTGCCCCCCTGGCTCACAGACCCCCAAGCCCTTCGTTCCAGCCCCAAACTAAGAAAAGTTCTCATCCAGCTTTCAGCCATCCTCTCTCCAGTTATTTTGGACTGGCTGCCACTTCCCAAACCCAGCCTGAGTTTTCCTGCTCCCGCCATCCCATCCAGCAGACAGGTCTCTGCCTGGGGAGCTCCTACCAAGCCTGGGCTCCCCATCTCACCTTCCAATGTTTCCCGACCCTCCGGCCTCATGGAGTTCCCCTCTTCCCACCTCGCTCTGCTCTTTCCCAAATCATGCTACTCTCTTCTGAACTGTTACTACTCTAGTACCTCGCCTATGGTATTCCAAGTCCCTTAAAGAAGGAAGGATAATCAATCCATTTTTGCGACTTCTACAGGGTTGTAATTAAATAGGTAATTGTAGGTTCCTGAATTAGTGACCTAAGACAATCATAAACCAAAGCCCATCAAAAAAACATACAAAGGCAAGTTTATCAGAAGTCTAATAATTCAGCTATCTCGGTCATATACTTCTTTTCTCCTCTTGAGAGGAAAAAGCAAAATGTAGGAAATAAAAATGAGAACACTCAGTACAGAAAATAATGGATCACACTGCAGGGCGGATTCCAGACCCTCCCTGTTTTCAGTTGTCTGGGCAGGTTTAACTGACCCTTCTCTACACGCTTCCTCTGTAACGAACTCTTTATGAAAGTGACGTGAGAAACAAGATCTTGTGAATGAGTCAACCCGTTAACATCTTTCAGAGCGTTCCTCCCTCGAAAACACACTGGCTTTCCTCTCTCGCTTTGCACCCATTTACTGCAGGCAGCAGTGAATTCTGTGACTCACAGAGCACCCGAATTGTGAAGAAGCCCACCACATGCCAAAGAAAGTGTTTTTGCTTTTATTTAAGAACCAAAACTACTGTCTTCCCCTCTGCTCACGATTTCGTTTAGGCTATGACACTGCTGGCCCTTGCGCGATCCCACCCGATAGAGGGGTTTACCGCTCTAGAGGGCCAGCATGCTCGAGAGCGGAATGAAATTTCAGGGATGGTTTGTAAGAGTCTCGAATAAACACGAAATCAAGTTCAGACCACCGGGTTGGGGGGTAAAAAATAGTAAAAGGTCGGTGAAAAGTCTTGAAAAGTAAAGACGTCCCGCTGAGCACAGGAAGTTTAAATGCAGAGAACTGTGCCTTACCCAGTGACACAGGCCGAAGACCTCCAGGCACCGTCTGCTCTGGGGTCTCTAGTTCTGCTTGTTCGTCTGTGACTTTACCGTGTCTCACTTTTCTCACTGTGTTGACCGCCGAGCTCTCGCGTGAACACGACTGAGAACGCACCTCAAATCCTCGGCAGTCTCTACGCCCTCCGCACATGGTTCCCAGGGTATGAGGGAAATTCCTTTCTCCCCAGAATGCTACACCGTAAACTCAGAAACGAACACACAAGGCAAGGGAAGACTTAGAAGCTGCGACCTGTGGACGGGAACCAGGACTTCTGACCTCTGCATCGTAGAGGTCCTTCTGCAGAAGACCTTCTGTTCTTCTGCATCCTCAAGGCAACCAAAGTAATCAAGGGGACTTTTCCTATTTGCCAACCCACTTACCAGAAATTTCAAGAAAACTCAAGAAATGACAAAAGCTAAGTGCCAAAAGCAAACAAACCCAAGCACGCGTCTGACTGCAACGATAACACTCTACCCGGTAGTTCAAGTCCAATTATGCGGCAAATCAATCCTTGGACTCATTTCTCTGGGCTTCCAAATGCGATGACATAATAAACAAGTCCTGCCCTTCCCTCTCCTGTGGTCACGTCAGGTACCTGTTGCATCACCTGGAAAGTGGTCTTCAGAATCTAGGAAAGGCTCTAGACATAATTCAGTTGGGCTGTTTTCTTGATAAATTTTAGCCTCATTTATTTTAATGAGGCTGCCTTGGAGGCAAGGGGGTGTTGGCTGCTGTGCGCCCTTGAGGAGAGATGCTGGCACGGACCTCGACGGCTGGGACTTTCTGGACGTGAAGAGGGGCTGGTCGCGAGTTTTGGAGACTTGGGCACGAACAGAGATGCGTGGTTCCGCAGAAGCAGAGCAGCGCAGGAGCGGGGACCGCGGGCAATCGACGGGGGGGGAGTGGGCAGCCCGGGGGTCCCCGTGGTGGCGGTGGAAGTGAGACCTGCGACGGAAGCTTTCCGGAAAGGACAGTGCTCGTCGGCCAAGGTGTAGGGCCCAGGGCCGGGGTCCGAGCCAAGCTGCGGGCACGGGAGAGATTCCAGTCGACCCGAGCCCCGGCCGAAGCCCTGGGGCGGACTGGGCAGCAATACCACGCTCGAGGATTAGAAAATAATAATAATACTCCCCTCCCTCCCCCACCCCGGGGAACTAAGCTGGAGGCGGCGAGGAGAGGCAGGAAGCGAAGGGGCCGGGGTCCGAGCCCAGGCGGCGAGGGGCCGCCAGCGCCGGGCCGGGGCCGCCAGGGGCCGCACTCACCATGTCGTACACGTTGAGCACCACTAACTGATTAGCCCCCATCCTCCCCGCGGCCGCCGCCTCGTCCTCCAGCCGCTCCGTTTCCGCGGGGCCGAGGCCGCTCCCGCCCCCGCGGACGCTTCAGGGGGCCAGAGCCGGGCACTAAGCGCACAGCCCGGCCCGCGGCAGCCGGCGCAGGACCATCGGGAAGCCGGGTCCCACCAGGTCGCCGCCGACAAGACCCTCAGCGCCGACGGGGCCGACCGGTGGCGGGCCCGCTCGGGCTCAGGCACCTCCCCTAGGCGGTAGACACGTGGGGAAAGGCGGGGCCTGGGCGAGGGGCGGGCGCCGGGAGCCCCGGGGGCGGAGCCATCCCGGCGCCCGAGCCGAGCCCGCCTGCGCTCTGGCTCTCCGCGGCCGCACCTCGGGACCTAAAATGGCGCAGCCGCCGCGTCTCCCCACCTGGGAGGAGCGGGGTTCCAGGGAAACTATAGTTCCCGGCATGCCGCGCGGGTCGCGACCCTCTCGGACCAGGGCTTCCCGGGAGACTACAGTTCCCAGCAGGCAGTGCTTGGGATCTGCGCCAGTTTCCTTGCGGTCTGCCCTGGGCTCGGGCTAAAGGCTTTGATCTTCGACCTGTCGTTCCTGGCGCTGCTGTTAGTTTCAGTGGCCTTGAGGGCGATGAAGCCAACGAAATGTGGCAAAAGACCATAATAATGACCTGTTTTCCAAACCTCTTCTCACTTTTATTTTTGCAAGGGGCGGGGGCGAAGAAATAGAGGAAGGTGGGTTACTGGTGGTGAGTAGGGTGTAACAGGCATCCAGTTAAACCTCAATATGGAATTTTACATTTAAAAAAACTGTCCTGTTGAGATGGGAAAAGGGTACAGTATTCACAGATTAGCACAACCCTAGCATATACAGTTGGTGCTTTTGCATGCATTCAACAAATATTCGTGCGTCTGCTATGCTCCAGGCAGTGTTGTAGGCCCTGGGGAACACATTAATAAACGGGAGGGAGGACAAAATATTGGTGCTGTGTGCTTTGCACAGCATAGAATAGGATGAACTGATTGAGAGTAATCTTAGAGAGGCTGCAGCATAAAGGTCTCTTGACAAGGTGAGGTTTAAGCTGAGAACTGAATGGCAAAAAGCCAGCCTTACAAATATCAGGGACAAGTATTCCATTGAAAGGAAACCTCAGAGCTGATTGATTCAGCTAATTAGGAAGCCACTCCACAAGTGTACAACAAAAGGTAGCTTAGATATTGAAAGTAGTGGGGGACACAAAATTAGAGGTCTTTGGTATATTTTGGAATTAGAGTCTACAAGTTTTGCTAATGGGTTGAGTGTTGAGTTTGTTAGGGGGAGAGAACATTCAAGGATAACTTCTAGATTTGCAGCTTGGGAAGTTGTGAGGATGGTGGTGCCATTTATAGGATGGGAAAATTGGGAAGAACAGGTTGGAAGGTGCAGAGTGAAGAGTTATGGTTTGGTCGTGTTAAGTGGAAGGCACCTTTTAGATGTTAATGTCAAGTCAGCATTTGGATAAACTGCAAGCCATGGGATGAATTGGATTATCTAGGAAAAAGTGTAGATTAAGCAAAAAAGAGAGAGAAAATGAAACTGGAAAGACAGAGGTTTGTGCTGTCACTACCAGAACCAGTAATTAGAGACAAGCAAGGGTGGAATCTTTTGGGGCACTTGATTCGGATGGCCAGCCATCTTAAGAAGGCAGTGGGCTGTGTACCCTAGAAGCCTGTCTTATATCTCATCTCAAGCCGACCTTTTTCATAAGGAGAAGAGGGTATGTAAGGGATTTGGAATTCAGGAAGAAAGTAGGTAAGCGGTTTGGAATTCAGGGAAAAGGTTAATCAGATAAAAGTTGCCGTCTGGCTGTTTTCCTGGGAACCTTTTATCAGCTGACTGGTGATTCATGATCTGCATCCTGATCTGTAGACGCTCCCTCCCTGGAGCACAATGGCTCAGAAACCATCCTGATCACTTACACCAAGGTCAAATTACTTGCGGGTCTTCTGGAGGCAGGGTAGATCTGTTCATAAATTCCAGATTGTGGAACAAAAGCTTTCTACATGCATTAATCACTAAGCCTATTAACTATAACTAAAGCTAAAATTTTCTAACTCTTGAGTTCCCCCATCATTTAGAGGTCAAGTAGAGGAGGAAGGGGGACCTCGTGGCAAGAGAACATGGTAACACAGCAGCCACAGGACTGTCAGGCTCAGCAATGTGGTGGTTGCTGGTAGCCTTGATATAAGCAGTCTCAGGGGAGGAGTGGAGTCCAAAGAACATTCGAATGGTTTGGGGAGTGAATGTAAGGGGAAAAAATGGAAACTATGGCAGCTTAGGGCAGTGATGGGATAGGCCTGTGTGGTCAGTGGAGGGCATTTTAAAGATGACAGTATTAAGGTATATGTGTATGTAGAGAGAAAAATTGGCGGGGGTGGGGGAGAAATTGATGATGTAGGAGAGACAGTGAGATTCTCAAGGACAAGGTAAGAAGGGGAAGAGGTCCACCCAGTGTACACGTGGAGGGGTTGGCCTTTAGTAGGAGGGATGCTTTGTCCATCGTGACAGCATATAAGGTAGACACAGGTGCGTAGTGATGGCATAACAGATATAGAGATAAATGAAAGCAAGTTAGAAATTTGGGGGTGGGGGAATGAGGGTTTTCTTTTCTGATTTGCTTTGATTTTCTTAATGAATGAGAGACAACAGGGTCATTGGAAAGTCAGAGAGGGTGGAAGAGGAGTGGAAGGAATTTGGAGAGAGAAGAAGGTGCGAAGTTGGGAAAACTCTGTCGAGTGACACAGAGGGTGACTGTCGAGTTTGGGAAAACTCAGTGAGTGCTGTGTGCATGATTGTTAATTGTCCTGAGACAGGTTGTGGACAACGTTTTAAAGTTTACTTTTGGTGTACCCTGCTCTGTTTCCTGTCCCCATGGTAGCCTTCCTTTCCACCCAACACAGCCGAACAAACGACAGGTGTGGGGGAGGTCACTGCTCATCAACACCCTGCTTAGTTCTAGCTACGCTACTTGGCTCAAACCCCTGGCCCACTTTGCCTCTCACTCGACAGTCGCCCTCTTGTACCCTCTCCGCTGAAACTGTCGATGTGCGCCGAAGAGCCTGCTGCCCGCATTTCCAACTCCCTGCTCTCCTGACCACTGGGCCAGGATAACCTGTTGCCTACTGGACTTCTCTGCCAGATGGATGAGTTTCTTGTTGCTGCTGTAACAAATGACCATAAACTTAGTGGTTGCGAAACTATAAAAGACAAGTTATCATGCCATTCTGGAAGTCAGAAGTCCAGAGTGGGTCTTCTCAGGCTAAAAATCAAGGACTGTGTTCTTTCTGAGGCTCAAGGCCAGAATCTCCTCCCTTTTCGGTTTTAGAGGCTGCCCTCATTCCTGGACCCAGACCTCGGTTTCCATCATCACGTCTTCTCTGCTCTCTGCCTCCCTTTTAAGTAAAAAGGACGCTTGTGATTACACTGGGCTCACCTGGATAATCCTGGGTGATGTCCTCTTAAGATCCTTAACTAATCACATCTGCACAGTCTTTTTTTCCCATGTGCGATAAAATAAAGTAATATATTTACAGGTTCAGGGAATTGGATGTGTACATCTCTGAGGAGCTGATGGTCTGCCCGCCTCACAGATGTCCCGTGGCCACTTCAAGTTCATCAGGTACAAAACTGAATTCCCTGTCTGATGATGCAATAAATTGTATTACTCATATAATTTAGGTGTTGATCTGCCAATAACTGAAATTATTCATCATGCATTTGTTGGGCAAGTATTAAATGATCCCTGCTATGTACTAGTTGCTGTGTAGCACTAGTACCTCGTGATGAAACAGACATGACGCCTGCCCTTGCGAAGCTTATAAACCAATGGGAGACAGGGAAAAAAATGTATGTATGCATTCATTCATTTATTATTTAAATGGAAGCAGGCAAGGGGGAGTTGAACATAACAGGGGGACTTCTTTGGGGTGATCATCAGGAGACAGAAGCCACACTAGTACAGTTGACAAAGAAAATTTAATATAAAGAATTGTAACTTGGGTATAAAAGGCCTAAAAAGACAAAAAGGGAACACTAAGACATCACATGTACATATCTGCTCCTACATAGGTATATCCCTGATAAGCCAACTTTCATTGTTTTCCTAACTATTCTTTTGTTTTCTTCCCATTTTGTAATCTGGTTCATAAATGTATTGTTTATAAATCCTCATGTAATGGAAGTAGCTCAAAACCAGAATAGTGAAGAACAGCAGCATCAGGAAAAAGAGGAAAGAAGCAACCAGGTAGCCGCTTGGACTGAAATTTAAAGAAAAAAAAAGTCATTAGAAATTATTGTTCAGTTTGGTTGTTAATTTAATTAGTCAAACAAACGCCTTCTGAATGGCTAGCTACTATTTCACTGACAGAGAACAAAGATTAATAAGACATATTGTCTAACCTCAAAATGTTTACCGTTCAGTGTTCGAGGCTGACCAGGCAGGAAAGCAGACAGTCAACATAACGAGTGAAGTCGCTGCAAAAAGGCTACACAGGTTTCCCAAAGTTACTTAGAAACAGCACATGGCTTATCTCATTTGCAGATTATTCGCACCATTAACCTCCATTAGCACAACAAATTGAGGAGGCAGTAATATTTAAAGTAGGGCCATAAATAATGGTTTGTCTTACTTGTTTGGTTAACATGTTACAAGGAAAAAAACAAAAAAACACACAAAAAAACCCAGGCCCAGAACAGTGAAGCAAAGTCATTTGTGGCCGGCCCCAACTTTAAGGTCAAGTTAAGACTTTATCTGCTCTCCGAAGAAACTGGTGGGCCATGCAGGGAAATGCTTTTACAGTCAGTCTCCTGGATGTCTCGGGATTATGGTCGTTGGTCTGGGGCTGACTCAGGGTCAGGGCGGGCGCAGCCACTGTCCCCTCCAGTCCCACTGCCACAGTCTACCGTCCGCCCCTTGGGTGGAGTTGAAAGACATGTTTCGTGGGAAGCTGCTAAGTGGGGGGGTGGGGACGAAAGGGGACCCGGCTGCAGCCACAGTTCTCAGGAATTCCCTCCCGATGTGTCCTTGGTACGATAGATACACACAATTTTAGGACATCACATACAGGGCGGAGATATTAGGGTCCCTGGAAAATGGGAGAGGGGCTTTCCCTCCTTAGCTGCTACCCGTGTCCTTTACAGCCTCGATCTTTAAAGGCTGATGAGGCACAGTTATTATTACCTGGGAATCACACCGTGGACCTCGATTGCGAATATAGCTGTGAGGTTACAGAAACTGCAAATTAGAAAAATAATATTAAAGATTAAATTAAGTGCAATGTAATAAGGCTGCCTCCGCATCCCTATGGTGATATCAAATCATATATAATCTTAGTGAAGGTGTCATTTTCTTGACAAGGGGGAGAATAGGTCCATTTACCCAGCGGTGGTGATGATTTTTCTGTATGTGTGACTTAGGCTGCTGGCTACAAAATTCCGAGCGCTGGCCACTGCAACCTCACTGCGCTCCCAGCAGCTTTACACCAGTTTGATAACGGTTCCCAAGACGACAGCGATAAGGATATGAATAATAATTAGCCATAATGAGTATTGACAAAAATAACACGCAGGTGACATTTTTGACCATTATGATATTACTGAAAATAACGCTAACTGAACACCTGCTGTATACCAGGCAGTGTACCAAGTGCTCCGCGCAGATTATCTCATTAACCCACATAGCGCTCTTTCTCTTAGACGCGGAAATGGAGATGTATGTGGCGCAGCTGGGGTTGAAGTTCAGGGTTTTCTGATCGGAGGGCGTGTGACGTTCACCGGACGTAGGCCGCCTCCTCCAGGAAGCGGAGAATGCCAGCAAGTCTATGTATGAAACCACTGTTATTTCTACAGCGACTAAGTATCTCTTACAATTTAGTACATTGCTTGGAATGAGGCAGGCTATAGCTAAATAAACATTAATGATGCGATTTCGCCTACCTTCATGTGGGAGGAAGAGAGGAGAAGGAGCTTCATTTTTTTGTTTTTTTTGAGTATTTGCCAAATACCCAGCTAAGTTAGGGATTTTTACCCAGGTACTTCATTTCGTCCTCAGAGTGCTATAAAATAGGTGTTATTGACTCATTGTATTAAAAAAAAATAAGCTCAAAGAGACAAAGCAATTTGCTTAAGACTGCATTGCTACTTGTGGCAAAATTAAGACTCAAAGCAAAGTAGACTTTCTAACACAGTGCCCTCAAGATCCGTCCATATCGTTGAACTGGAAAGATTTTCTTCTTTTTTATGACTGGTGTGTGTGTGTGTGTGTGTGTGTGTGTGTGTGTGTGTATAATCTCGCATCTTGTTTATACATCCATCCACGGGTGCACACTTGGGCTGCTTCCATGTCTCCGCTGCTGTAAGCAGTGCTGCGACAAGCATGGGGTTCAGGCACCTTTCTGAGATAACGTTTTGCAGGACTCTTCTTTTCATGGCGACCCCGGACACTATGACGTTTCCCGGGAAGCCCACCTTGTTGGTGTCTGTCATGCTTGTGAGAGGACACGGCCCCCTTTTTAAAGAGTTTTTTTTTATTATTCGTTCTTTGGAGGCCTGAGCTGAGTCCGGCAGGGTTCATCAAGCAGCCCCCAGCCCCTGGCACTGACTGCTCCAGCGTCCAGTGCTGACCGCACCCGTCCCAGCTCCTTTCTGAGTCGCTGTAATAGTGTTCATCGTCCAAATTCTCCCTCTCTGTCTTCTCGGAGGGGCTTTACTCCTGATGAAGACTGAGCCGTGCAGCTTTTGATGACCCTCGCTGCTGGCAGGAGCCTCCATCAAACTCATGAAGCCGTTGACGGGTTTGGCTGGCGTCAGGTTTCCCCTGCGAAGGAAGCTGTGCTTCATCCGTGGGCTGTTCGTTATCCGTCGTCCTCGTCACCTTGAGTAATTCCTGGCACTGGGAGAAGTCCTTACAGGTCACACCACCAGGGGGCGCCGCCGGGTCGGACCAGCATTTTTAGTCTTCCTACTAGGAATTTTCTTCCCTCCTGACTTAGTGGTGTCAGCATGTCTTGGTGTGATCATTTATTGGACTTTGCAGAGTGAAGTGAAATTTTATTCTACCTCCTCATTATTTCTTTAAACAAATTCTCTGTGGAATTGGTCTTTCCTGTCCCTGGATAAAATATTGGGCAGAATATATCCAGGTAATAAAGAAGCTAGTCCAAATACTTACACAGCTTCAGTCTCTCAAAATATTAAGAAACTTTCCTTCCCCACTCTTGGGCCTGAATCATGCTTAAGAGGCAGCGTTGAGGAGAAGGGTATCGCTGTTTGTTATCTTTTCTTCACTAAACTTCTTCTACTTGCTAGCTGCTGTTTCAGAATCTTCCAGAGTTGGGCACATGTAGGGGGAGAAGATCAAAATTTTATGGAGCCCAGCCCTGGCTGGTGTAGCTCAGTGGATTGAGCACTGGCCTGTGAACTAAAGGGTCGCTGGTTCGATCCTTGTTCAGAGCACATGCCTGGATTGTGGGCCAGGTCCCCAGTGGTGGGTGTGCAAGAGGCAACCACACACTGATGTTTCTCTTCCTCTCTTTCTCCTTCCCTTCCCCTCTCTCTAAAAATAAATAAATAAAATCTTTAAAAAAATTTGTTTTATGTGGCTGAGACTTCATGTATCGGATGCCCAAACTTTAGCTTTTTCTCTCAAAGGGAAAGAGCATTCCAACATCCAGCACACAGGATGGGTTGTTTGTACACTCCCACTTAAAAAATAAGTTCTTTCTTTCTTTCTTTCTTTCTTTCTTTCTTTCTTTCTTTCTTTCTTTCTTTCTTTCTACCTATCTATTATCTATCTATCTATCTATCTATCTATCTATCATCTAACATCTATCTCTGGGAGAGACAGAAATATTGATTTATTATTCCACTTATTTATGCATTCATTGGTTGTTTCTTGTGTGTGCACCGACTGAAGATCCAACCTACAGCCTTGGTCTCTCAGGATGGCATTCTCACCAATGGAGCTACGCAGCCAGGGCCCATATGCTCCCATCTTGCAGCGGGGAAGTTCCTCCTGATATTCCAGGACTTGGGTGCTACTTTCTCTGTCTGGCCAGTTACCACCCACCCACAGCCCCTGACTTCCCAGGGTCTTCCCCACACATTTTCTCTCTTTGGAGTCACCTTACCGCTGAGGTGAGCAGGAGTGGTCCCTTTCCTGATGAACAAGCTCGGTGTCCTTTCCTGGGATCCATGTATGAACCCAGTCCACATGTGCTCCCCCGCATGGGTGAAAGCCCCATTTCCATCCAGTAGCTCATGCTCCAGCCTTCCTCATGCCAGTGCACCTACCTGTTGGCAGCTTCTTATCTTCATGTGATTTAAATGTGCATAAAAAATAGCCTTTGTTCCTATAGCCCCACACCATACCGAGAGGCCCATGTTAGCTTCCCTGCACGGTTCTCAGAAGCTCTTTTGTTTTCTCTTTATGTGAGTCAGTCAACTTACGTGTGTTCATGGAATCACTGTAGAGGAGACCCCCATTTGTATTTCCAGCTCTTTATAATAAGCTATTCCCCCCAACACAAGGCCCAAATTAGACTTTTTAACTGTCTGTAGGACATCTTCACTCAGATATTACATTGATCCCTCAAATGCAAAGTCAGGACTCTTACCTTAATACTTCCCCCCAGAGAAAAACCGCCCCATTAGCTATTTTGGTCAAAGGAAAGACTGTGATTTTTTAAATCATCTAGTCTAGAAAACTGGAAACGATATCAATTCCTTCTTTTCCTTCATTTGCCACCTTCGCTCAATATAATCCCTCATCTCGGAGATATGTTTATTAAACCCCTTCCTTCCTAGTCTTACTGACACCGTTTTTTTTTTTTTTGTGGGGCTTTTTTTTTTTTGAGCTCTTGCCTTGTCAACTTTTTAGTCTTGCCATTTATCTGTGTATAGTTTACTTGCCTTTTATACCATTGTTCATGCTCTTCCCAGGTTAGTTTGGCAGGAACTACACTGTCTTCACAGCACTTGCCGTGTAAAGAGGCTAAGGAGGCTAAGGACGTGGTTTGAACTTGACTGGAACACTGTGCCTCAGATTAGTCTGCCTCCTTTGCTCTCACCTTCCTCACTCAAGGCCTGTCCCGCCTTCCTTCACGACTCCACGAGCCACAGGCATTTCATTATTAGTGTGATTTCTTTCATTGGAAGGGTGGATTCTAGTCCTCTGGCAATGCCAATTCTACCAGCGTTCCTGATTCTCCAGGACGTTTTCTTCCGATGCTCAAAACAGCATTAATCTTTCTCATCTTGGAATTATTATTCTGCCCACCAATAATACAAATGATTATACTGGAAAGAGCTCCCAGTATTTGCTCTGAGTTAACCTCCCTTGGTTTGTGTGTGTACCCCCACACCTCCTTCCCCAACCCATTTATTTATAAGCACCTCGAAGGCTGAGGCTGTGCTTATGTTATATTTCCATCTGTCACAGCTGAGGAACGTAGTAATTGTGAACTGATTTATTAATGGTGAGCATGAAATTTGACCTCCCACCCTATACAACGTTTAATGTGATTGCTACAAAAGTGAAAAAGCAAATATGTAAATAATCACAAAAATTGAATAGCTAGGTGACATCAAATTAACACAGATGACAGCAGGAGGGAAGGACTGGGGGAGGTAGAGGAGGTATGGGGGGGTTAATGGTGATGGAAGGGGACTTGACTTGGGGTAGTGAACACACAGTACTGTGTACAGATAATACATTATAGAATTGCACGCCTGAAACCTACATAATTTCATCAGCCAGTGTCACCCCAATAAAGTCAATTAAAAATTAAATTCAAATAAAAATTTAATTTTGAGGAGGTATGCTGAAAGTATTATAATAAAACATATTTACCTATAGTTTGGATCCAGGATCTTCACTCGAAACACATACATTCCAGTATGGTACATGGGCCACACTAAGTGGTTATAGTTAGACTTGTTGATAATTTCATATGGTTGATTCAAGTCTCCTGGTTTTCCAATAGCATAAGAAAAGCAGTGCCTATAGTTCTAAACAGGAAATAAAGACAAAAACCCACTTAATCAAGCTATCTAGTCTCGGAGAAAACAAACCTTCCCTGGCCTCATGGATTACACTTCATTTCTAGCCGAGGACTTCCCCAAATAGTACGTCAGCCACGTCCAGAAACTTGAACTCAGTCTTGAGCTGGATGTGTACAGCCAACCATTCGGTACCCATATTCTCCCTTTCCTTCTGAAACTCCAATGTTGACTTGGAAGAGCCTGTGAAAATGTCCCTTTTCCTTCCGAGTCTTTCAGCTTTTTCTCCTGAGAATTGACAGTCTCTAGAGTTACCTCTCAGCTCTTTTATGCAGGCCGTTCACACCTGTGGCATCAACAACGTGCAGCGACCAGCGCAGCTCCAAGAACTGGAATGCTGCTTCATTCCAGGGATACAGGGAAAGAGCGCCTCCAACTGCCTGGTTTAGTTAACACACAGTCGGGTTACTGTTCCGCTAACACACCCTTCAGCCAGGGCAGCCTCACTTCCCCGGACATAACTGGCCTTTGTAGGTGCCTGCCTTCCCTTGTCTTCAAGCTCCAGACTGAATTCTCCCTTTTAGCAGAGAGCTTTGTGCCTTCACGCAGTAGAATGGAACATTTAGGGCCTGGTGTGGGCACTCCACATCTTTCTACATTGCAAGCCACTGTTTCAGTGGTTCTTAAATGTGGTCCCCAGAGTGGTAGTGTCAGCATCACCCGGGCACTTGTTAGAAGTGCAAATTTTGCCCCCCTCCCGTCTGTTGAATCAGAAGCCCTGCAGGTCCGTTTCACCACGTGCTCAGGGTGATGCCGAGGCACGCTGAAATTTGAGACCCACTGCACTGTATCCTACTGATTGAGGCAAGTTTTACGACTGTTAATTAACAGGCGGCCCATTGTTTTGAGGGGTATGCTATTTTGACAATGTCTTAGAACATTTGGGTGGCCTTTGTGTGATTTTGGCAAACCGAGTATCACCTCTATCCTTGACCCCAGACCCTTCAACAAAAAGTCAGGAGGGTAAGTTTCATTTTTAACTGATTCTATTACCCATGTAATTTCTTATGATTTCTTAATAGTGGAATTAATACTCACTTAATAGGTAGGTGACCTAGACTTAATTAATTAGTTCCACAAATATTTATTGAGCCCTCACCCTGGGTTAGATCTTGGGGACAGAGCATTGGACAAAACACACAAATGTCCTCTTATGGAGCTTGCATTCTAGTAGGGGAGCCAGGTAACACATCGGATAAATAAGTGGACTACGTAATGTGTCAGTGAGTCATAAATGCTAATGACACTGAAGAAACTAGGGAAGGGAGATAGGGACTGTCATGGGGTGAGGGTCACCTTTTTCTAGAGAGTTCTGGGGAAGTCTTCATTGACCAGTTGATGTTTAATAAAGACCTGAGGGAGGATGGCTTTCCTCCTGCTTCTCGGATCCTTCCTTTTTCATCTCCTTTGTCCCCCCTCATCTCCCCAACCTCTAAACAGTGGAATGACCCAGGGTTTAACGTTCCTCTTTTTATGTCTATATCAGGGGTTCCTAAGCTCATAGTGTGTGTATGTAAAAATTTTCTTTTTATATGGGTCCTTTTGTCAATATGATCAAACCTGTGGATTACCAAGGATACCTACCTTCTTAGAACAATGTTTAACAGGATCTAACACCAGATTTAATAATTACCATAATTTTTTTGGGGGGTGACGTAGAAAGCAAGTTCATTAGGTAAGAATTAGGCTGGGTGAAGGAGTGTTGGCAACTGCGGGGGAGGAGGAAGTGTACACTAGCTATTTATGAGAGGGGAGAGGGAATGAACTAGAGAATTACAGTTCTGTTTGCTGAGCAGTATCATGGGCCCATTTCGATCATGGAGTTAAAATGAAACAAGTCAGCATGAGTGTGTTTTTCTCCAGTCAGAATCAGCTGCTAAGGTGGATAGTTGACTCTCACCAGGGTTAGGAATTAGTCACACAACTATGAAGGAGTAAGAGGGGGCCAAGGATCTGAGGGTGCATGTTAATGGGGTGAAATAATTGTTGCCCGTGGAATTTAGGCTGAATGAAGAGGGGAAAGGTAGCCTGGGAGTGGGGTGAGGGGGGTGGGGTCAACAGACCGAAGGGTATGCAGGGGTTGAAGGGCTGCTCACACGGTTGTCAGAGTAAAGCGTCTGGAGTTACGTTGCCGGGAAGATGGGCAGTGGTGGGTGGAAGGTGAAGTGTTCGGAGTGGGATACAGAGGGAGACACACAGCATTTGCGTGTATCTCTGTTTAGACCTGCATAGATTCTGATGCAGAAGCAAAGTAATGTCCCTATTGTAGGGTGAACCTTTTATAGGATGAGGCGCCTTATATGTCACTTTTTATTCATGAGATACAATTAGATTCTCCAAATAACATACATCAATCTCAATGTAATCAATTCAATTGCAAAACATTGAAAGCAGTATAGGATTGATAATTGGCATTAAGAAATGATCTTTTAGTTGCCCCAAAATGGAAACTTCAGGCATCCTTTAGAAAGATTCACTCTCGGTGTTTCAACGTGTTTGTCAGGCATTTAATAACCTGGAAACAGATTTTCCAGCGGATCGAATGATACAAAATTGTTAGAGCAGGAGCAACATAAGATCAAACAGCAGCGAAGATGAAGTGTCTCTGAAATCACAGTGTGACCCAACAGAAAACTCAGGTTTGATTTACAAACACAGATTTCAACCCCAAGTGTCTCCACCCAGCTTTATGAATACTGCAATGCCAAATTACTTATTAGAAATAAACAATTTGCAAGGGAACGTTTTTCTTACCTCAGGTCCCCAAACTTCTTCCAATGGGAGGTCCTTGTTAAGCTCAGTCATGGACTTCCACGTCTGGGCTTCATGTAAACAACCAGTCTGTCCAAAGATAAAGACAGGGTGTCAGTTTATTTGTAAGTACTGCATATATTCCAGTGCCAGTGAAAATTACGTTTTGAAAAACGTTTAATTATTTAAATGTTCGCTGACATACAGAGAAACCATGGGCTTTCGTACATTGACCTTGTACAGAGAGGGCTTCTTAAACGTTCTTATCACTGCGGACTGTGCCGCACAGACAGTTCTGTTACCTGTGAATGTGACAGCTCCATTTCTTCCTGTCCAACCTTTATACTTCTCATTTATTCTTATTAGCTATTGTTTGCCTCATCACAGAGATCAGGAACGGTGTTGGCCAGAGGCAGTGGAAACCAGCCCTCTTACTTCGTATTCCTGATTTCAGATTTTCCAGTTTTCACCTCACATGTATGTTTTCTATAGCTTTTATTTCATACCTACATTGTATTGGGTTAAGGCAATTACCATCTATTTATAATTTTCTAAGATTTATTTTAAAAATAATCAGATATGGATGATAATTTTTTAACCAAATGATGTTTTATCAACTATTATAATAGTCATATACTTCTTCATTGTTAATGTGGTGGATTACTTTGATTTTCAAATGACATGCCAACTCTTTGTGAAATAAACAAAACTTGGTCTGGATATATGTTTTTTAAAAAAAGTACATTGATGAGTTTTATTTGCTACTCTTTTGTTTTAGTGTTTTGTGTCAATGGTCATGAGCGAGATTCTCAAAATTCTATTTTAAGTTCCTCCTCGAGTCACCAAATGAGTTGGAACATGCTCCCCTTACTCTGATAACCTGGATGGGTTTTTATGGGCTGAAGTAAAAAATGTTTATAGACTTCGGCCACAAAGCCATCTGCGATTAGAGATGTCAATTTTTTTCTTGGAATACAAGGAACTGTTAAACTATGTTTTTTAAGGCATTTGTTCATTTTATCCATTTGTCCATTGTCAAATTGGTTGAGATAATGACCTCTATTATTTACGTTGTAAAATGATAGTATTCAAATTCTTCTTTTTTTCATCTGTGAACTGGAATAATTTTATCAAGAGATGCTTCCTCTCATTTACTATTTGGTTACTCACTGGCAGAGTTTATTTGAGGAAGGTAGGATAAACACTTCTTTCTTTCTCTTTTTTTGCCTGTTTTCAAAATAAGAAATTGGTTTCCTATCACTCTCCAAAGGTAAACTTAAAAAAAAAACCCATTATGAATGCAGAGATTTAACACATTTAATGGGCTGAACCCTTTGCAGTGACTATTCTAATGTAGCTCAACTTGTCCCGTCTTTGGCCCATAGGAAGGTCTTCACGCCGACTTCTGATTACTGTTGACATGGCCCTAGCAGTCTTCGATACGTCCTTGCTGTCGGGTGTGTCAAGCTTCTCCAAGTTCAGGCCGTACACTTCCTCCTTCAGGCTTGGAATCAGCCATTCATATAAGAATTCCCAGTAACTGTTAGTGGGAAATGCTATTTCAACACAACGATCTGGGTACTGAGGATACTTAACTGCTACTGCTAAGTTATGTTTCCAGGGATCTTAATAGACAGAGCAGGAAAAGTTTATCTATTTCTCTCTCCATCATGCTATATAAACATTATATTCATATATTGTATATCCAGACCAATATCTGTTATAATACCTCATGAGTTTATACTGAGTTCTATATGAATTCAGGATTTTTGTCTAACTTCTTCTATCTTACCTATTTATCTCCTTGCTTTTACAAAAAAAAAAAAAAAAACACTTGGTGGAGAGTGGTAGTGTTGGAATATCCCATCTTTACACATTTGCTTTGTCTCACATTACACAACCCCACGGCTTCAGAGTAACAATACAGATATTACCACCACCATCATGTTTCCTGAGAAGTTAGATTTTTTCCTTTGCATATGCTATTTGCATTCTCCTGCCGTTTTTAGAATTTTTAGAATTCTCTCTTTTTTAGGACTCCAGTTCTTAGATCTTAGCACCACATCTCCATTATGTTTTCTTCTCTATTTTATTTATTTATTTTTAGAGAGAGGGGAAGGGAAGGAGAAAGAGAGGAAGAGACACATCCACTGTGTGGTTGTCTCCCACACACCCCCACTGGGGACCGGGGCTGCAACCCAGGCATGTGCCCCGACTAGGAATCGAACCAGCGACCCTTTGGTTCATAGGCCGGCACCCAGTCCACTGAGCCACACCAGCCAGGGCCTTTTCTCTATTTTCTCAGTTCCTCTCTCCATGCATAATTCTGTCTATTTCTTTCCAACCTCTCTTCCAGTTGACTCATTCTCTTTTCAGCCATCACTCCCCCGAGCTGAGTGCCTAATTCCAGTTATTCCAATTTTATTTTATTTTTTCTCTCAGTGATCAGCAGCTCAGATATAGGCATGGATAAGGCAGGAAGACAGATGTCTAAAGTTGCCCATCAGAGTGAACAGGAGCAACACTGGGGAAAGCGACAGAGATATTGGCAAAACAAAAACTGACTGGAGAACTGACCTATGTCAGGGTAGACAGGAGAATAAAAGAAGCCAGGTGGAAGGAGTGGCGAAGGAGAAGGCAGAGGCTTCAGTGAATGGACATTAAATTGTGTGAGAAAAAAGGAGGAGGCAGGGAGTAGTGGGAGTAGCAGTGAGGGAACTGGAGAACTGGGGGCAGAGACCACATTGGACTGTTGGAATTGGAATGCGGCTTTCCCAGGGTGAGTTGGGCGAGCCGAGCTCACCTCTGTGCGCTGTGTCAGTAAACCCCAGCTCTCAGAGGTTTACCCATTAGCAGTTAATTCTCCATCACACATGATTCAGTGCAGACCTCCCTGGGCGGCTGTTCTTACGGATGACTCTCCTCAGAGACCTGAACGAGGAGCTTGGGCTCTTTCTGCCTGGCGGCTCCTTGAAGTCCCCTCCTGGGCGCTGTCTCCCGGCACTCTCTATTCCGTCTTTCATTGTTGTTGTCACGTACTGACATGTGAAGGAGGACAGGAGGCATGGGGGTTCATGGGGTCCCCCCCACCTAAAGCACTTCATCCTGAAAATGGCGCATAGGACTTCTGCTCATGCTGCAGGGTCGGAACCAGTCACGTGGTCCTAGCGAGATGCAGCTGGGGCCAGAAAATGCAGTCCCTCTTTCTTAAAGACTTTCCCCAGCAGTAACCCTCCAAGACGGCTGGCAGAATGCAGGAGTCAACTGCAGGGTAGTTGCGGGGCAGGAGGAGAAATCATTAAGTTCTGAGTATATGACAGTGGCAGGTAGGGACGGGTTGGATGGCAGCTGGATGACAAATGGCAGTGTACTGAGAGCGACGAGATAATGATCTGGAAATAATAGTGTGGGTTAGGGAGATCCTCAATTCCACAGCTCAGCCTCGAGTGAGGGGAAAAATAGGATTTGCTAGAGAAACAGGGAAAATAACATTCCCTGAGGAACGCTTATTGGAGAAGGATGAAGGGCATTGAACCCCAAGATACACTGGGGAGGTCTGAGAAGGTGGAGAGTAAGGGCAGTGTGGGCCCAGGTGTGGAGGGTGCAGACATTTAGGGATGTGACTAGGGGGAGTAGGCTGGATGGACTCACACATCGAGGGTCGAACAAGGGGAAGAAGAGTGTGTGGTGGGATGGATTTGTCTGGTGACATAATTAAAGGACAGTTAGTTCCTGCAGTTCTCCGGAGGGGACAGCAGGTGGGGCTCAGGCCACTCAGCTGCTTCCTGGGTGGGTTGTCCTCGGAGAACTAAGGTCTCTGGTGGGTGAGAAAGTCACTTTGGAAGGAGCACATTACTTCGATTTTGTCTGAGCACGAGCTCTCCGGGGAATCTCAGGAATTAACGCTGGTAACTTCCAGAGAGGCTCCGTCCTGAAGCCCCTCAAGGGCCAAAAGCCCCATGTAGGGGTGGCTGGGAAAGGAGTTGCGGGGGGAGTGGTGAGGCCTTTGTGCTGTGGCCTGCGTTGTCACAGGGCAGAATAAGGGGGATTCGCTGTGCAGGCCAAGCTGGACCAGTCACAGAAGATGGGGGGAGACCAGGAGAGAGAGGGGCCTGGGAAAGCAAGGTCAGCAGGTCACATGATGCGAAGAAGTCCAGTGAGGCCAAGCCCAGAGAGTGTCTGTCTGGTTCAGCACAAATGTGATTGACGCTCGAAGGCCAGAGGCAGGCAGGAAGACCGTAACAATCCAGCATCCAACACAGTGTGGAGAGCGAAACATGTATCTGTAATCGCATCAGGCTGTTCCAAACAGTGTTTTATTCTTTTTTTTTTGACCCCTTTAAGTCTGTCTTATAGGACAATGACTTCTTTTTTCATAAATTAATTTTCGTAGTCAGGATACAGAGGTAGTATATACTTCTTCCTACCCACAGCGGACTGGTTTTCTTTCCCTTAGGTAATCTACGCATCCACCTAAAACAGGACGCCCTGTCTAACTGCACACTGAGTTCCGTGGCGGCCTGGGTGCCATACCTTCTTCATCGTGGTGTTGAAGCTGTAGTCGTCCCTGCCGTGTATTTCCCACACGATGAAGTTAGCTTTGACATCTTCCACAAAGCCCTCGTTGTTGTGTCTGGAAGAAAAGGCGAACGCAAAGAAGAATTGCCTCAGCCTCCTATAAATATCACTTAATGTTTTCCTGGCCCCTTTAAATCTGTTCCACATGACAATGGCTTCTTTTGCATAAATTAGTTTTAGTGGTCACAGGCTGCATGGGCAATATGTTGTTTTTTTTTCTACCCACAGTGGACCAGTTTCATTTTCCAGTAGAAGAGAGGGATCCACCCCAGCTTTCAAGTCAGATGGGCTTAGGTTTACACCCTGTCTTTATCACTCAACAGCCACTCTGTGGCCCTGGGGAAGTTATTAAACTCTTTACGCCTCAGTGTCCCTATCTGTAAAATCGTCACAGTACCTGCTGTATAGGTTCCCGTCAGCTCTCAGAATAAACCTACTACTAATGAAGCAGGTTTGCGTGCGTGTGTTTTAAGTAGTTGGAGCTATAGCTTCTCTTTGCTTTGATACGAACCACATACTGATCATGGTTCAGTAACGGTTCAACGGGAGGGTAGCTGAGGCCCAGCGGCCATGGCTGGTCACAGGTGGGGGAGAGACGGAAATGAGTGACGAACGGAGGGTGGCCAGAGCAAGGATCTGGTGTCTGTAGTCAACAGAGACGCAGTGGGTGCCTATTCGCAGCAGAGCATTAGACCACAGAGCGGCTACGATGAGGAAGAGAGGCTGCCAGTCTCCCTGGAGGAGGTGACGGGCGATGCGGCCCTGTCTTGGAGGATCAGGGCACCTGGGAGAACTGAGGTGGGCGCAGAAGCAGAGGTCATCAGAAGCCCCTGGGGCAGCGGGCACACACAGCCCATGACCACGTGAGGACTGGCACCAGCAGCAGAGGCCAGCACACGGCCCAGCCTGGACAGTCTGCCCGCTCCCCTGACCCAGGCACCGGAGCCCGAAACCCCACTGAGTTGAGAGTAGTTACCCCAAACTCAGCGACTTTAAAAGAGACCCGTTACTGCACATTGTTAAGATTATTTTTTTCCTGTTATCACAACACCGAAGCTACAGTTCAGGCACTGATACAGGCATACATTTGCTAACCGGAACTTGTGGCTGTTTTAAAAATGGTTACATGTCTTCCTTCTCCATCAGTTATTGCCCATTTTCCTAAAAATGGAATTGTTCCCCACACTCCTTGGATGGAAATATCACTTAGGACCTTGGTCTCAGGCAGCCTGCCTCAGTGTCCGGTACGATGGCCACATAACCTCTCTGGGTCTATTCATGAAAACTAACAGATCCTCCATGGCGCCTCCTTACTCGATGGCGCCTCCTTACTCGCCGCCCAGATTGCTGCTGAACTTTGCAGCTACTCTTTCCGGCTCCCCAGGCCAGCTACAAACTGCCACTCTCTGGTCCTGATTAGAAAAAACCGTTACCATCCCATTCTCGCAAATGGGGCAGAAAAACTGTAAAGGTCAGAAAAAGTGGTCTGGGAGAAGCTATTTCATTGCCACTCTAATTAGTTTTCAGAAGTCATAAAGAGAGGAACGCAGGTGTGAGGAACTAGGGACTGGAGTCGTGGACGCTGACTGCTTTCTTGGGGCAGGAAGGGAATCGCAGAGAACCCAACTCTAGGGAGAGCTGTGGACTCTGCCCACAGGGTAATGCACCAGGGTGCGGGGATGCACACAATTTTGTAGTTCGAGAGATTTGGGTCAGGCACTTTAGCAAAGCTCTCATTCTGGGAACTTCAGAAGGTGCAGCATGCTTGATTGCATCTTCTATAAGCCATCAGAATTTTGAGTGGCTAAGACTAGTGGCAAAACCCTATGTTTGCTTTAAATAAAAATGATCTTGAATTGTGAGCTGCGGTCTTTCGACACTCACCAAAAGCAATAAGCTGCAGTGCCATCTAGTGGCAGTAAGGATAAATTGCATTCTGGGTTTCTGGGTTTATAACGATCTGTGACAACTATTTATTTCATTGAGATTATGGGATAAAAAATACTTGCCAGGATAAGCATGGCTTCTTTTCATTATGTCCATTAGTATAAGATATAATATTACACCTGAGGAATTTAGAAATGCCGAAAGTTGGCAACTAACTTCCCTACAAATTGCAACTTCACTACCGAAGTTCCACTTCGGGGAAGGAGGGACCTCTCTGCTGGGCCCTCGGACACTTGGTTTCAATCTGTGTGACCTCTAGGACACCCCATTGTTTGTGGTGCTTTAACATCTGGGGCCTCGCTGGAGGGACTGACCCTCCCAGGGTTAATTAATTTGTAGAGATAGCAAATAATTGGCCTTCGAGCATGCCTTTCATATGCAAACCAACCAATCCAGAGCCCCTAGCCCAGCTATCTCCTTGAGTTCTCCTACTCTGGGCTCCCCAACTGCCCTAACTGCTCAGGGCCAGGTATCAGACAATTAGGGACAACACCGAGGCCCAGAGCCTGCTCACATTTTCCAGACGAGCCAATCCTAAGCCTGCTTTACCCTGCCTTCTCCATTCCTTCCTACGGGAAACGCAGTCAAGGCTCTTGCACCCTTTCCCCTCCCTCCCTCCCTCCCTCTGCCTCCATGGCCGACCCTGGTGCTTCCCCATGGGAGCCTCAGACGTGATCTGTGTGTTTGCATGATGCGCCAGCAGAGAGGGCAAACGTGATGGTGCAGGAGAAAGAGGGGACGCTCTCCGGAGCGATGCTCTTAACCAGGAAAGGGGTGGGGATGCAGTTCACACGTGGAGGGACAGATCTGAGAGTCACAGGGCGTTCAGCTGCGGTGGTAGGAAGGCAGAATTATTGATACAGGCTCTTGAAGACGAGATGTGGTGGCGGAAGTGGGTGGCGGATCTCTTCTGATTGATGTCACCCTATGGATGACAGGGGGCCAGGCTGCTCTACTGAAGAGGTAGAGAAAGCCTTCCACTATCGGGGATCCACCTGGCTCCTTCCCCAGCCTCTCCTCTGACCCTTCTGCTCTCACTCTGTGCCCCTTCAACGGCTCTTCGCTGAAAACGCTTACCCAAGGGAATTCATTACCTTCCTCACTTCTTCCCTCCCTGGCCTTCAGCTCAGTCTTCATTACCCTTGAAGCCTCAGTGACTCAGCTAAATGCATGCCGTCTGGCAGCGTCTCCCAGAGCCCCTCTGCCTTCGGTAGCTGGGTCGGGTACTTCTGAGTTTCAATGCTAGCCACCCACACCGTTGCTTTCGATCATTCCACTCAGCTTATCGCCGGCTCCTGTGTTTGTCTATTTCATCGGGCTCTTGAGCCCCTGAGCTCAGAAATCCTGTCGTATTTATCTTTGAATTCCCAGTGCCTAGCCCGGTAATTAGTGCAGAGGAGCTGTTTAACAACGATGGATCGGAGAGCGCACTTCCGTGGGAGCGGACGTTAAGATGTTTTCCCTGCGGGGGATGTGGCACTAGATAAAACGGAGACCACGAGGCCTCAGCGAGAGCGAGGAGTGCTGGGAGGGCCCAGCAAGAGCAGGGGCGTGGTTAGATGTACAGGAAATCAAAGCTAGACAAGATAGCCCACCGGCCTGCCTGCTCGCAGGACCCCCGACAGAGGGGTGGGAGGAGGATGGTGTAAGAAGGGGGGAAAGCGTGGGGTCTTAGAACTGCCTGGTGAAGTGGGGGCAAGAATGCACTGGCAGAGGCCTTTGGGATCCCCACAGGGGCAGCTCTGAGGGCAAAAGTGAACCGGAGCTCCTGGCTCATTATCCCACACTCACCCATCCTGTGGGAGCTCTGGAGTCCCAGGGCCCCCAAACGCTGAATGCCTAGGCTCAAGTTTTGATCTTTTACAGCTAAGAACTTCACTTCCAGCAATTTATCCTAATCGCATAGCTGGATTAGTGTCCAAACATGACTATCAGTGGATATTCACCACGATTTTACTTATAATAGCAAAAAAATTAGAAATATAGATAATGTATCTCTTTGTATATTTTAAAATTTGTAGCAAGCTGTGTCACTTCTGTCATTATAAATAAAAAATAAAGTCAGAGAAGCTAACAGATGAATACAAAATTACTAGGAAAAGCCTTCCTGAGAGCATTTTTATTCATATTTTTATTATGAAATGCTGTTCATAAGAATTAAAAGTTAGAGGTAATATTTTTGAAATCTGCCCAGTCCCTTATCAGCACACATGGTTTCTTTCCTTGCAAGCTGTCAGTTACTATTGGCCCACGGAAAGAAAAGTCACATGTCACTGGGAGATTCAGTTCCTAACCAAGTACCTTCAGTTTGGTGAGGGTACTGGTAGCAGCTTGGGGAGAGATATAGAGAGGGTGAAGCGAGGGTTAAGGGGACTCTGCCTACACCCCCCCGAAAAGAGCCTCAGCCATCTGACCCACTTAGGTGTCAGCTGCCCAACTGTCACCTCCCTCAACATGCCGGGACCATGGGTTGTCCCCTTTGGTTGACCCACACTGGAAACCCGGTGTCACATGTGTGGGGAGCTTAAAAATATTTATTATTAAGTGTGTGATTAATTAGCCTTCTTTTCATCTTTTATTTTGAAACTTTCAAAGTAAGTTCAAGTTTTAGTGAGACTATACTTACAATTCAATCAAAGGGTGAAATTTTTCTCTAAAATCAAGTCTCAATGGGCAGCCATAGATTTGCCAGTTGTACTGTACTCTCTAGAAAAGAAAAAAATGCTTTGGTTGTTTTCGTATTAGGCCAATTGATAAAACTATAGTTTTCTTACCAAGTTTTTAGATGGTCGATTTCTCAGACGTGATCTGCAAAAAAGACATTTTTCATTACTTTTCCTCTTTTCAAACTTAAGCATTAACACCATTATTGTGGGTAGGATGGTATCCCAGAAGTCAAGTAGATAATCATAATTACAAAATAATCCCCAAATATGTGAAAATTAAACAGTACACTTTTAAGTACCAGATGGGTAAAAGAATAAATCTTAAAAGAAATCTAAAAATATTTCCAACTAAATGAAAACCCAACTTTTCAAAATATGTTACATGCAGCAAAAGCAGTGCCTAGAGGTAAATTTATAGCAATAAATGCATATATTATAAAAGATTGATGCTAATAGGAATAAATACTGACTCTAAATTATTGGTACTACATTAATAAAAACTCAGTGCTTATGTTAAAATATTACACTAATAAAAACTCAGTGCTTAAGTTAAAATATTTCTTACTTTTCGATAATGTAATAGAAATCACGTGGAGTACATTTTTTATGAAATCTACAAAAATAAAACACAGTGAAGTTGTAATACCATCATTTCTTACATACTTGCGCAAACATTTAATCATTTAACTCAGTAATTCTCAAACTCCAGAGTATCCCAGGATCATCACCTACTGAATTATAATCTCTGGGGTTAGTGTGCTGCCCTAGCATTTCTATTTTTTAAAATCAGTTTCGCAAATGTTTCTGAAGACACCAGAATTTGAAATCTACTGATTTACTTCCTATGTTTGATACATGAGAAAAACTGATAGAAAAATCTATCAAAATGAAGACAAACTTCTGTGGATGTTTTTTCCTCATACATTTTTTTCTAAACACAGATTCCTAATTTCTACTAGAGACTCAGTTGTGCAGGGAAGGGTCCACTTAGAGGATTTGCGTAATTTCTAACTCAGATGGATGCAGACATAAGGCTATCGGTGTATGTAAAGACAGCATTTTCAGTAAGTTAAATTACTCATTGGACCATTTTTGTTGGCTGTAACTTGTAAGGAACCTTAATCGCCACCGTGTTTAGATAGATATTGGAAGTTTGGACCATCTCCCACCTCAAACCCAAATTAGATCCCAAGAGATGCTCTCCTTTATTGATAAGTCACCCATCAGGACAGGAATAAGAAGCATAAACGGTAGGTACAAAATAGATTTGGGGGGGTTAAGAATAATATAGGAAATGGAGAAGCTGAAGAACTTATAAGTATGTCCCATGGACATGAACTAAGGGGGGAGAATGCTGGAGGGAGTGGAGGTGCAGGGTGAAGGGGGATAAAAGGGAGAAAAAAATGGAACAATTGTAATAGCATAATCAATAAAATAGACTTTAAAAAAATCCCATGTATAATGTGCACAAAAAATGGGTGTGCATTATACGTGGCAAAATATAGTAAGCAAAGCAGTAGAATACCTTGGACCCCACACACCTCCTTTTGTAACTATGAAACCATGGGCCCCAACAACCACAACCCAAATCCCAGATATGAGGGTTGTTTTTTGGGTTCCAGAGCAATGGGTCATTGACTGAGAGGCCCTGCTCTTACTCCTGAAATCTATGTTTTGTAAACAGGCTCTCCAGGTGATTCTGCTGAGTGACCCTTCTCTCCAGACCCTCCCAGAAGTCGTTGATTCAGGCTGCTGGGCATCTCACTGAAACAGGAAATCTGCATGCTGGGAATTGATTTGGGGAAGTTATTGCTGAGTGCAGCTATTCTCAAATGTTACTGCCCCTACTAATCTTCAGAGAATTTTTTAAAAATAGAGATTCTGACTTAGCCGAAGTGGAATTCGGCATTTCTATTAAATTCCCAGGGGAGGCCTGGTCCAGAGGCCATACTCTAATGAGCAAGGGTGTACGTAGACCGTCCCAGAAAGAGGAGGCTATGGGTTGTATTCTTCAACTAGCCTTTGTGTTTTCTGGCAAAGGATTTTCGGAAAATGCAAATTCCTTGCTGAATGAGATGAGAATGCTTGAGTATCAATCCAGCAGCTGATTATTACAATTCAATTTTCAAAAGATTATTAGAATGACAGATGAGCAGATCTTCGTTTTGGATGAGAGCAAATAATTTCATTCATAGACTCACCCCCACTTCTAACCACAGGAGAGGAATCACAACACGTGGCTATCTGCATTGTATATTTAACCTTGGTTAAACAGACTTCTGTATGTTGACCTTGATTTTCCCATGTAGTAGAAAGAAAGCTGGGGCAAGTGGATGACACAAATCCCAGCGTGCACCCCTGCACACCAGGAAGAGGTTAACTCTTTTTCCCTCTTAGGAATGATCAAATGTAACATTTGACTTGGCAAAAAGTTCAAACAAACTTGGTTTGGACAAATTGTCAACTCAATTTTGGATTTCATTATGAACATGTCAGTCGTTAGGCTGAAGTTATCACTAATAATTACCATCTCGTTCACCATTGGTTTTGAAACAAAAAGAATAAGAGTGGTCAAGTGCAAATATACTTGCCCTTTCACAGTAATGTATTTACTCGGATCACAGCCAACAGCTATTTCGAACACCTAGAATGAAGTGATGTAGGTGGTGAGGTCAGTGGTTCTTATGCACATGGTCTAAAATATTTCTGTAGCTAAAAGCAATTACATTTTATAGGTCAACATTAGTAACCTTTTAAACGCACTGTTTGCCTACTTCTTTGATCACTTTTTTTCTCTATCTTTGTTTCATTACTTCCTTATTGCTTCCTTATTGGTTGGTTCTCTGCTTTCTTATGTCAGCATCTCTGAGAACGGACGCAATCTCATCCTTCACCTGCACCTCTGCTGCGCCCTGACTCAGCTGGCACTCTCTTAAAGATTTATTTAGAGAGAGAGGAAAGGAGGAAGAAAGAGAGGGAGACATTGATGTGTGTGAGAGAGACTGATCGGTTGCCTCTCACACATCCCCTACTGGGGACCTGGCCTGCAACCTGGACACGTGCCCTTACTGGGAATTGAACCAGCCACCTTTCAGTTTGCAGGGCCGGCACTCAGTCCACTGAGCCACACCAGCCAGGGCTTAACTTGACTTCTTTTTAACCAGAGTCCTGGTCCTTCCTCGACTGCGATGACTACTATGTGTTTCTACCTGGCTCCAGGACCTCTGGCTCACTGCTGTCTACCCTGACCCCACCCCACTCCCCAGACTTGCTGAGCTGACCTAGACACTTGCATTCTGTCATACACACGTCCCCTCTGTTGCATATTTCCACAAGGCAAATCTGAAAACCACCCAATACTTCCTTTCTGAAGAAGGACTCGGGGATTACGAGTGTGGGGACAGGGAATGATGCCCAGCCTGGTTTGATGGGTGCACTGCTGAACCAAGACCTCTGGGCACCACCTGAAAGGCCTGTAGGACAGCAGGACCTCATGGACCTTGTTTTCTGAACCACCTGACCTCACCTACGGGACCTGATTTGTTCTCTCAACGCCTGTCCCCGCAGTCCTGACCGTCCATCATCATGAAGTCTTTGTTCTCCTCTCAAATGCACGCAGGGGCAGGGGCCTGCGGTTTACCGGGACTAACGTGGCACACGACTAACTATTCACGTGACACGCATGGCTGACTGAAAGCCTCCAGTCCTTCATAGTCGGGACCCACCATCACCTGATGGGTCTTACGTGTGACACACGCTTCTTCTGGGGCCCAGGTGACACATCTGTGCCTTGGAGGTGACCTGCAGGTGGGTCTTGAGTGGAAGGGTGGGTCCAGAGTGTGGAAAGCACGAATAAGCACTGCTGTAGGCCTGACACGTGTTCCCCAGGACTGGACACTGATCAGAGGAATTCTGACCATCCCAGTGGAAACAGGGAGTGCGTTGGTCTGACTTAGTATTATTCTCGCAGGTGCAGAGACAGGCCGGATGGCTCCTGGCATAGCTGAATCAGACAGCCTATTCCCTAGAGCTGGCAGAGGGCTGAACCAAGACAGGCATCACAAAGGCCCTCCACACAGAAACGCTGGTAGATGACCCGTTAGACGGAGTGCAGGCCTCGCTCCCTGGGAAAGCTCATCCTGGGAGAGGGCCTGCTTTACTTAGGCGGCCTCGCTGCAGTCCGGACCTTGGCGCGTGGTCAAAGGCAGATGCAGGCCTGTGGGAGCTGCCGGTTCTACTTGCTGCTCTGCAGCCGGATCTGAAGACCGAGTGACAAGACAGCAGGCTCCTGTTCAAGTGGCTCGGTCCACGGTCCGTTTGGTCCAGCAGATTTAGCCAGGGCCGGACTTGATCCAACCAGAGAAGTCAGTGTGCACACAGAGCTGGGCCCTGGGTCCCTGTAATACTTGACTGCGAGGCTGATGGCTCGCTCCCTGGCCAGTGTAGCAGCACAAAGGCCGGTCCTGCGGTTGAGGGCATCCCTTGCAGCTGCGCACAGGTTCGGGTTTTCTTGGCTAGTGGGAGGACCTGCCTCTACCAGGCCACGTTTTCCGTTGCATAAGGGACTATTACATATTTCTTCATTCTAGTTCAGTGAGTGGCTGAGCACAAATTACCTGGGGAACAGAGGGTGGCTCGGTTTGAACTGTCCTTGTCTCAGGGTGTGCCAAGAAGGAAAGCAGTATTAGAACATTCCTCTGTGATAGGCACTGTTCTTGGTATTCCACATAAGTTATCTCATTTAATACTCTGAACAGAACAGGTAAGTACTGTGAGATAGATGTTTCATTTCCCTTGTGACAAATGAGAGCGCTGAGCCCAAACCAGGAATGGGTAGAACTTAGGTCTGAGCTCAGGTGACATGCACCTGCTTTGTAATGCCTGGGCTGGGCAGGATGGGGTGAATAGGGATCCCTACAGCACCTATTGAGTAGATGAGGAGAGGGATGGAGGAAACCGAGGTGCTTTGGGAAGGTGTCTTGTATGGGCTGGGGTGGGGCTGTCAAGCAGAGGCCGAGGCTGGGGCAAGTCTCTGTTTCTTGCTTCCTTCACAGGTTGAACTGGGTAGGTAGCCAGTGGGTGTGGTTGGTGTGCACCTGCAGGCAAGTTCCCGAGGAAGCAGTGTATGTCTACAGCGCTCAAGGATGGGCCTGTGTCCCTCTGTCCAGGGCTGCCTCTGAGCCCACGGACCCTCTCCCTGGCAGGAACCATGTCCTCGTGCTGGGGTCTTGCAGGGCAGGGGCCTCGTCTCATTGAGTTTTGCATCCTTCATGTAGGTGTTCCTCGTTGTCATATGCCGGGGACATAGTGGGTGCTGGATATACATCTATTGACTATTGTATATTTCTCAGTCAGGCTGAGAAAGAATAAAGAGAGGAGGCATCCCTGAGTATGGGGCAGACCCAAAGGTGGCCGTGGTGGGAAGGACGCGTGTAACCAGGGGACACTTGCAGCGCTTGTGGTGAAGCCCCATTGCTGTGCTTTCACATCTGCCGCTCCCTGGAGTTCACTGTCATCTTCTTGCTCCGCCTTCCTTACCGGCGTTTCAGGCGGCGTCTGCGCACTCTGTCATTTGGCTGTTCGGTAGCTGCGTCCCGCATTCATCCGCGCTGGCTCACATTTGCCCCTGGGGAAGGTGCCGCCTTTTCACCTTTGCAACTCCTTACCAAGCACCCAGGTGGAAGTCTAGAAACACAGGAGGCGCTCGACACATTCTTCTGAAGTAAAGAAATGGTTACATTTTTGAAGAAACCAATGCAGGATGGCAGTCTTCTCGGACAAACTGTATCCCACGTTCATTGTTTCCACTAATTTCAGTTTTCCTTTACACAACTTTATTTGAAAAAAAAAATGAAGGACTTCACATTTTTTGTTTATCTGTCTCCCTCTACTAGATGGTAAACTGACAGAAGGCAGAAATCTGACTTTTTGTTTCCAAAGTAAACCAATGCTATCTCAACAGTGAAACATTCCAGAAACATTGCCAAGTATTAGGGGGGTAGTATTATGTGGAGGTTATATGTCTTATTTAGTTTACTTGCTGTGTGTTATTTTTTAAAATTTATTTTTCAATTACAGTTAACATACAATACTATATTAGTTTCAGGTGTACAACAAAGTGATTAAACATTTATATACCTTATGAAGTGCTCCCCCGAATAAGTCTAGTCCCTCTCTGACACCATGCACGGTTATTACAATATTATTGACTATATTCCTTACATTGTACTTTATATCCCCAGAACTACAACTAGAAATTTGTACCTATGCCTTATTGAAGTAAGTTGTGGCTATTTTTATAACTGGAAATTTGTGTCTATGCATTAGATACACTTACCTTTGGGGATATTGGACATGTTTTTGCATATTCACTAGGCCTAACCTGAACAAGCAGAAGACCCGTCTTCTCGTTTCTAGGGGAAACGACACATACAGGTGATTACAGACTCACAAGGGAGGTAGAAATGACCCCACCTTTCTGCAGAGCCACTGAAAAGTCCCATGCACCCGAAGTGACCGAACCTCTCAGGAGGCATGCTAGAGGCCCGGAAGGGGTGCTGGTGACTGCGCCCGGGTTCTGCTAAAGCAGCTGTGCCTGTGGTCAGACCTGAAGGTCACTCTCATCTCATCGTATTCCATGTTTGGCCAACATAGGATCGACACAGTGGGGAATCAAAATGAGCATCCACCCACACGCACTTCAAACCCCTGTGTCGCTGACACCCGCAGGGCCCGGAGGGCAGCAGAGGGCGCTGCCGCTGACCTCCCGACCGGCTTCCTGGCGGTATCACCAGGCCAGAGCCACTGGGGCAGTTCCTTCTCTAGCTTCTGCGCATTCCCCTCCTGTGGATTAGCACCTTCAGGACAATCAAGAGGGAGTTACGAAAATAGTTTTTTGAACCACATTCTGCCGCGTACTATGATCTCATTGGCATGAAAAGGGAGAGCAGATACAGTGCCCTTCTAGCTCATGAAGGGCACGTGAGTCATTTCGTGCCCCGGCAAAACAACTCAAAAATCACAGAAGAAATTTAGAAAGCTTTATTCACAACCCCTCCTTCTGCTAAGGAAAAAACTGGGGAAAAACAAATACAAACAAGCTAACCACAAACAAATGTCCTTTTTCTTCCAAGATTTATTACACTGTAATATTGATTTAATTATTTAATATTTATATTTATTATAAAATATAATAAATAAATCAGGGGACAAATAGCTCACTTTCATATTTTTAAATCACTGTGCCATATTTCATTAATTCTAAGATACATATTTTTTCTCACTTAACACCTTTGAAGTTAGGAAGCATCTTATAACTATGCTAATTGTGGCTTTTTTCAGTTTGATGGCATATTTGGTTTGTGAATTCAGAAATATAGTACAGTTCTGTAAAGAACACGGAAGTAAAGGTTTTACCTTCAATTCTGTACACAGTTTTTCTGATAGCACATTTTTTTTTCTACTGTGGCTGATTTCAAAGCTTTTGGTATTGTTTTCTAAAGTATCCCATGGACTGGACAATTTGATATGTATTCTACAGCGACAGAATTCTGAGTGAATTCCCACCAAGCCAGAATGCACAAACATTCCAAACCACAACATGAGAAGAATGAGAAACAGCGGTGGGCGGAGGGTGACACGTGTGACTCACATCACATTTCCTCCCTACGCTTCCCGGCCACGCTCTCCCACTCATGGTTTCATGTTCTCAGTAGCACTCAGCACTATTTGGCATTATCTTGTTTATTTATTTGAGCACTCGCTGGATTCCTTCTGCCACTGGAGGTCTGCCCCAGGACAGCAGCGGTTTCCCCCTTTTGGCACATTGGGCGTTTTGAATGCCTACTGTGTGCTTGGCAAGGAATGGGCATTCCACTCACTTGGAGTAGCAGACTCAAGAAAAATGGACTTTCGCTTGAAAAACAGTGCTATTTCTCTAGGAAATATGTCGAGTCAGACAATGGTAACCAGATAAATGACTTAAGTCCCAACTCCAGGTTGGTGGTCTTCCTCCCAGTGCCACCTTATTCCAAGGGTCAAAGATGGTGTTTTACCTGATTCTGTTCATAGCTGAAGACTTGCAGGGATATTAGAGTTCTAGTGTTTGCTTCAGGATAGTATGTGAAGACTTTGGGATGGGAATGAATGATAAAACATGCTGGAAATTCATTGAATCAAGAAATAGCCTTCCCTCTTTTTTTTTTTTTTTTTTTGCATCTTCAATTCGATGAGCAAGAACCATCTGATGGGTCATGCTTCCATTTAACCACATGGAATATTCTACACTTTTATACCCAACCCTAATTTCACATCTATCCAGACACAGCGAGGAATTTCAAATCTAGGTATTTAAAAGGATACAAGGCCATTTAAATAAAAGGATAGTCACAGACAGAAACCTGAGTAGCATATTTTACATGAGTAGGTTCTTTCAAAAGTCATACTTACTGCAAGTTGAAGTAATCATGGACTGCTTCATAATCTACATTCTGATAAAATGTTGTGGTCTGAAAAAGAATATAAAAAAGTGTATGCAAAACAGGAAAGTTGGGGATGGCATAAATGGATACTTTCAAGGCAGATTTAAATCTTTTTTATGTAAGAAAAATAATATATTTAGCGTTTTTTTCAGTTTATTCTCCATTTCAGAAACTCCAATTATGTACAGATTAGATTTGCTTTATTACATTTTCCTTTTAATTTTATGTGATGGTTCTTTTATTTCTACTGGTTCTCTCTCCCTTCTCATTTGAATTTTGCCATTACAATATTCTTATTTTTACTTTTCATTTATATCCTGAGCACAGCAGACTTTTCACTTCTGTTTTCTAATAACCTTGGTTCTGGACTTTTTGGTTTCTTCTTTGAGCGTTCTCAATGGTTACAGATATCATACCATCTGTAAGGAGCTCCAATGTGTGGGCTTGTTTCAGAGAAAAGCCTGTAGTCATATATTAAAAATGAACTAATGAATGTGTATATTTATTTAAGTTAAAGTAAAATGTTTCACATGTATCAGTTTCATTTTTTTGGAATGATTTTCTGCTGTAGCTGACCTTGGTATTAACTGAACTCTTTCACTCCACCCTGTTGCAGAAGCCGGAGGAAGCTGGGCCGAGAAGAGGGAGCGGGGAAGGGAATATACCATGCTTGGGAGGAGAGGGAGTGGCATGTAAAATGCGTATGCAATCATATTAACTGGAAAAGCAGTGTACGAAACGGGGTATCTGGTATATGTACACCAACTGTGATGGAATGTTGGCAAAGATGGCTGCAATACTTCCTCTCACTCGTGTATGCATGTCCTTTACAGCATATACTTTTCAAAAGATTTTACTTATTTTTAGGGAGAGGGGAAGGGAAGGAGAAAGAGAGGGAGAGAAACATCAATGTGAGATAGAAACAGTGGTTGCTGCCTCTTGTATTCACCCCAACTCAACCGAACCCACATCCCAGGCATGTGCCCTGTCTGGGAATCAAACTTGAGACCTTTTGCTCTGCGGGATGATGCCCAACCGACTACAGCTACACCAATCAGAGCTACAGTAGTATCCTTTTGCTGTTCCTCTATTAACAGACAGAGTCTACTTCGGCATCCTATTAATCAGGGCTGACTTTGTGAATTCCTTTGGTGAACAGAATGAAGCCAAACCTAGGCTTCAAGAGGCCTTGTAGCTGCCACTTGCGCCATCCTGGGCCACTGCCCTGTGTCTGCCATGCAGAGAAGCCAGACTGGTGTGGAGGACAGAAGCCATGTGGGGCAGAGACAAGTGCTCCAGCTGGAGCCCCTTGCAGTAACAAGCCGGTGCTCATGCCAACCACCTGATGTGTGAATGAGGCCATCCTAGACCACTCTGTCCCAGACAAGCCACCAGACAGCCACAGTTTCATGAATGAACCCAGATGAAACCAGCTGGAATGCCCAGGAACTCCTGACCCAAACTGCTGATGCATAGAATTGGTTGTTTGCAGTCATTAGGTTTGGGGGTAGTGTTATACTACAATAGGTAGTAGAAAGAACTCTACAGAAAAACGAGGTGCTAAAAAAAATAAACAAAAGAAAGTAAACAATACAACTGATGATACTTCCACAGGAATGTATTTTAAGTAGCAAAGAGGCCTTAGATATTGAAAGTGAAAATCATACCTCAGGAATTAATGGTTATTATATTATTGTATTATTTATTAAAAACATGTATATTTCTCGACATTTTCCAAACTAAACCTAGAAGGGAGATCCATTTTTAAATTATTAACATTATACTTTTACATTTATGAAAGTTAAATGAAGAAATTAAAAAAATATTCACTTACCATGGTTTTAGTGCAGTATCCTAAGACAATTTCATAGTGAACCTGTTGTTTTATTTTTAATATTTTTGGGCCATATGATTCCATAATAATATACAGACCAATATTTTCTGGGTAGACTATTTGAGTCCAAACTGTCAGGTTCTGTCCCTTGTCCAAAATGTTAAAAACATATAAAATATTAGTACTAAATGCCACAAAAGGGCATTTTTCTTTGGTTTTTAAAGCTATACTCTGTGCTTCCAGATTTATGGGATATTTGTGTGGGGATATTGTGCCACTTCCAGAAACATACACGAGATATCCTTGACCAGATGCATTCAAGAAAATGAGCGATTTTGTTGTGCTATTTATCCACAGGTGTAGCTTTACTGCATCTTTAATATTAATCTTGAAAAAAAACATTACATTATTTTCCATTTTTACCACAATATTTCCATAGTAATCTGGAAAAAAGAGAGAAAAGTTTGAGTTATTCTAAGTAACCAGAAATCCATGCTATTTTCTATAAGTGGACTTTTAACCAAAATGACTTCTTTCGCATTGACTCTCTGCGGACTCCGAGAAAACTAGCACGTGCAGGCACACACCTGCACCTGGACGTGGAGCTGGACCACTTCTCTCCCCCTGTTCATAGTAAAGCAGGGCTGCCCCCGGCCGCCCTTCTCCTTGCATTTGTTACATCGCTTACGTGCCATATCACTTACAGAGAAAAAAGGAGCCAGAGTTAGTGCACTAAATAAATGAGAATGAGCACAACAGGAGTGGCATTATTAGGACGCATTGTGTCATGGACCAAAATGTGTTGCCCCCCTCCACCCCGCACTGCCCATGTTCAAGTCCTGAGTCCCATTGTGACTGTGTTTGGAGATAGTCTTTGCTGAGGGAATTCAGATTAAATGAGGTCATAAGGGTGGGGCCCTGATCCATTGGGACTGGCATCCGTAAGAGGAGGAAATGGCACCAGATCTCTCTTTCCCTGCGCCCTCCCTGCCTCTTGCTTGGCATGCACACAGCCAAGGGCCCTGTGAGGACCCGAAAGGTGGCTGCCATCTCCAAGCTAGGAAGAGAGTCCTCATCAAAAGCCAGCCTTGGTGACACCTTGATCCTGGACTTCCAGACTCCAGAACCATGAGAAAATACCCTGCCGTCGTTTAAGCCACCTCATCTGTGGGGTTGTGTTACAGCAGGTCCTAGCAGGAGAATACAACTGCGATGAAGAAATGGGGGTAGGCTTGGCACCCCTTCAGGTTGACTCTGTAAACAAGAGGAAATACTCTTCCCTTAACAGAGTATTATGTTTGAGCCATAGAGGTTCACCGACAGTAAGCCTCTCAACCTCTTTGGTTCTAGAGCTGCATCTGTAAAGTGAATAGTTAGTTGATTTCCTGGCTTTCTTTTCAGATACAGCGTCCTCTGGGGACCACTTCTTGGGGTACCCTTTCTGTAATTTTCATAAAGGAACACTTAGGGAGGTCTGGCTGAAAAGAGGAAGGTGGATTCAGAGTTGGGGAGTTCAGAGGCTATTCTGCATCCGGCATTTGGAATCTGAATAAATAAGTGACCGTCTCACAAATTATCATAAATTATATTCTAATTAAACTCCTAACTCAGAAATGTCATTTTTTTAGGATCGGAATAGTTGAATACCAGTGTCAACATACATTTCCTTACAAAGTGAAGCTCCCCTATTGTTATAACATTGTCAGTAGGAATTCAGCAATATGACAACATTCCTGAAATTGTTACACTGACAGGTGGGGTTCATATGAAGCCGAGAATAACTTTCAGAGTGTTCTAGCGAAGCTGCCAGGGTAACGTGTCCTTAATGCTGAGCCAGCATCACGGGGATTGGATGCCAGTGCTTTCATGGCTCTGCCACTGTGTGTGGGGTGAGGGTGAGGGTGAGGGTGAGGGTCAGGGTTAGTGTGGTGCTACCACGATTGGGGCGATAACAGTGACCAGGTAATTTTCCTCAAATAACTTAGATTTCCTTACACAGTTAATTCTGTTTTGTTCGCTTTGGGCAATGAATTCATCCAGGCTTTCCAAACTCTTGGCCTGTTGTACTTTGTGTGCGTTGCTAGAAATTTCACAAGGTGGAAGGGGAGAAAGACATGGGTGATGACGTAAAATATATCTCTGCTGAATGACAAAAGTAATTGCAGGATACACAGTGTGATGATATATAAAATGTAGAACCTCACCCAGATGTATTGTTTGTGGATTTTATGTAACAGTCGTGGGGGTGTAAAATACGGCATAAGAAATAGAGTCCATGAAATCGTAAAAACTATGCTTGGCACTGGGACTCGTGATGCTTGCTTTGTCAGATACAAATGTCTATCACCATGTTGTATCCCTCAAAGTACTCTAACATTGTGTGTCATGTACAGTGGGAAAAAGTCATTTACACTGCACTGTAGTTCATAGGTATGCAGTAGCATCATGTACACAAATTTACATACTTTAACTCAAAAATACTTTATTGCTAAAAAATGCTATCCATCATCTGAACCTTCAGCAAGTTGTGGCTTTTTGCTGGTGAAGGGTTTTACTTTCAATGTTTAAAAACAAAGTATTGTGAGGCCTATAAAGAGAGGTACATTAAAACGTGGTATCCTTGTACTATTCCTTGAAGGTTTACCACCAGCTGAGTATTATCCTAGACATTTTGTATACAATCCCCTATCTACTTATAATGGCAGTCTTATATTCTAGATCAGAAAACTGAGGCTTGGAAAATTTAAATGACTTGTTAATGGATTTAAATACAACTCTGTTTAACTCTACAATACCTGTTATTTTTTAAAGGTTTAAAAGTGTTTTAAAACATATTTTATTTACTTAGAGAGAAGGGAAGGGAGAGAGAAACATCAATGTGTGGTTGCCTCTCACATGCCAGCCCCTGCCCCCTGCCCCAAGGGGACCTGGCCTGCAGCTCAGGAATGAGCCCTGACTGGGAATTGAACCAGTGACCCTTTGGTTGGCAGGCCGGTGCTCAGTCCACTGAGCCACATCAACCAGGACTGTAATACCTGTTACAGGTTGAGCTGTGTTCCCCCGCAAAAAAAAAAAAAAAAAAGTTGAAGTTCTAACTCTCAGTACTACTTCAGAACATGAACCTTTTTTTGGAAATAGGGTCATCACAAAAGTGATTAGTTAAGATAAGGTCATATTGGAGTAGGGGGCACTGTTGCCATTATAACAAGATGGCATGTGAAGACACAGGGAGAATGTTACATGATGACGAGGGCAGAGTTTGGAACCATGTGGCTGCAGCCAAGGAATGCCAAGGTTTGCCAGAAGCCCCCAGAAGCCAGGGAGAGGAAGGAAAGATTCCTCTTCAGGTTGCAGAGGGAGCGTGGCCCTGCCAACACCCTGAATGCAGACTTCTAGCCTCCGGAACTGGGAAGCAACACACTCCTGTTGTGTTAAACCACTGGTTGGGTACTTTGTTATGGGAGCCCTAGGAAACTCATAGAACACATCACCTCCTACATTAAAAATGTGTGAGCTGCTTAGTTAGCATCTAATGATGGACCGAAATGAACCTGTGAAACAAAGGACTTCAGTTTGCCATTTTTCTATGTAAGATCATAGTTAATGTTAGTAGAATCCATTTTTAGGTGGTACAAAGTACACCTTTACCTATCAAAAGCCACATATATTAGTGCATTTAAAATTGCTACATCTTCATCAAGAAAGATGTCTGTTATGAAATCTAGGATACTTTTTGCAAAATGAGAATGCCTCACCTATAAAAACATCATGAATAGTACTGCCCTGTGATAATCCTGATAGATTTCCAAATGTTGTCGGTGTTTGTACAACTCCAATATTAGTGAAATTGTTGTAACAATAGTAGATCCTGTGTTTGTCCCATAGTATTAATTCTGGCATTGCTGAATATAGAAAACGCAGCATTAGAAAACTGTCAGCTGTGACATTTAATATAAAATCTTGGAGTACCCACTGTTCTGTATCTTCATTGTATGTCACTAGATGAATCCTTTTAGTGACATTACATGTAGTGCAGTAATTTAATAACAAGCCAAGTTCCAAAGGGTGTCCTGTGTAGTCCGCATTGTGTACAGTCAAATTAACACCTGGGGGTATATTTATAATTTCCCCCAGCTTTTCAGTAGTCATTATTTTGACAAATTTAAGTGAAGGATATCCAAGATAAACTTCATTTGCTGTCCAGACTATGATGATACTTCTTCTTGTACTGGTCTGTGACAAAATTGAAAATAATGAGAAAATCTTCAATTTTAGGTATAGTCTTAACAAAGTAAAGTAAAGTAAAACATAGTCACTACCAAGGTTTCATTTTTCATATATTTCTGAAAAATACTTCAAGCATAGAAATACATGACATAGAAATATGTCATTACATATCACCATAAAATAAGTTATGCCAATAACTTTATTATTTTATATATTGTTTTATCAGTAGAAAGAATCCTAATTCTCCTTTACATATTCAAAGAGCATCAATATTCTCTTATGTATGGATTTACTCTGGCCAAAAGTGCCCCTTTGACCTTGATATTTACTAAGGTCAAGCTCGAAGGACACCTCAAACATTAAGTTATTTTTGGAATTCTAGCTTCATTGGATATCAGATAAAGAAAAAAGAGAACCTAAAAGTTTCAGCAAGTCAATACTACCCCTTTCAGGATATAGTCTGTTAGAGAAAAATGGCCATTCACAGATGGCCGTGTCTGAAATTCAGGGGGTCTAACTTCATTTAGAGAGTCAAGTCCAGTCAAGTCTCTAGCTGTTTCTAATTCTTAGAGGTTTTTGTTCAAAATGTAACTTCTATGTCCATGACTACCAAAAGAAGTCTTTTGGGCACATCTTGTTTCTCTTACTTTAATTAATTTACAAATATTTAGTGTATAATCAAATAAGATATAGACAGATACCAAACTGGTAACCAAGGAAAGGGACTATTTGATGTAAAAAGTATTTTTATCAAATGAAGATTCAACTTCAAGTCCAGAGCTTATGTTGCTGGAGTAGCGCGTGAAACAATCCTCAAAGAGGAAACAGAGAAACAAACGATAAGCCCTTCACAGAAAAGACTCACAGCCATTCTCATTCTTGGCCCAGGGATGGGAGGAGGAATGTGCCGTACTAAAGGCATACAGGAATTCCAAGGAGCCCCAGCAGTGGAATGGGTTTGCACTCACCCACAAACTCTTCCCCTTAGATCTTTCCTTAGTGCTTGGGTGTAGTAAACCAAGTATCTCAGGGCAAGGCAGGGGAGCTGGGAGACCCCCTGAGGCATTCAGGGCCTCTTGCAGCTGTAATGGGTGCACCTCTGAAGACAGGGAGGGGCAGGCAGCAAGGAGCAAAGCCGAGAGAGACCCACCTGCATTCTGGGTTCTCAGGTGTCCCAGGCTGGGAGTGGGGTGAGAGAGCTGAGAGAAACTTCCCTCTGAGACATGCTTGGACTTTCCCCAAAGTGTGAAGGTGTCTCCCTTCCAAGACTGGGGGCGGGGAAGCAGGAGAAAGAGAGAGCTCTGCCAAGGCACAGAAATCCAAGGGCAGAGGAGCGAGAAAAGAGAATTCCTCAGCGATAAAAAGGCCGACGGCTAGGCTGTAAGGCAGAGGCAGCGCTTTCCCAGTTCGGAATGCTTGTGACTCAGCTGTGAGGTAGGAGGAGACCTGTGGAAGCTTCTCAGTGCTGAGATCGCAAACACGCTTGAAGGGAAAATAACTAGGATGAGAATGCTGAAGGATCCAGTGGGGGAGACAGGCAACATGAGTGCAGAGATGGGAGACCAGCTGAGACTCGTAAATGATGGGCACGAGGAACATGGAAATGCGAGAAATAAACAAATGTGATGTTGGGAATAAAGACATTATTAGATAAATTTAAGAGTAAACTGGGAACTGCAGAAGAAAGGGGCAGCGAACTTGAAGACAGTCATCAGCATTTATACAGACAGAAGTACAAAGAGAAAAGCAGAGTGAAAAAAACATAAACGGGTGGTCTGAGATCTGTGGGACAATATTAAATGGTGTCACATAGGTGTTTCGGGAACCCTAGAAGGAGAGGAACAAAGAACGGTGCAGAAGAAATAGTTGAAGGGATAAGGTCTGAGAACATTCCCAAATTAATGAAAGACACAATCCCAGAAATCAAGCAGCTCAGTTGAGCCTTAACAGGATAAATGTAGGCTGAGGCAAAAGTAGGTTTACAGTGGTGAGTATGTGAAATACAGAATTTATTCTTGTACTATTATTCATTAATTATTGTTTTCCATATGAACAACTGTAAACCTACTTTTGCCCCACCCTGTATAGAGAAAATCACACCTAGTCACACAACAAAAGTGCTGAAAACCAAAGATAAAGAGCAAGTTCTAATAAAAGCAGCTATGGGTAATAAAAAGACATTATATATATATATATATATATATATATATATATATATATATATGAGAATCATGATGTGAATAATGGCTGCCTTCCTACCAAAAAATGATGGAGGCCAGCAAATAATGGAATGATATCTTTATAAATTGCTGACAATAACAACAACAACAAAAAACAACCTGCCATTCTATAATTCTCTATGCAGTGAATGCTCTTCAAACATGAAGGCAAAGAAAAATAAAGGCACTTTTTTTATACAGACAGATGCTGAGAGAACCCGCCATACAAGGAAACTTAAAGACACGCTTCGGGCTGGAGAGAAACGCAACCAGGAGGAATGCTGGGGGTGCTGATGGGAATGACGTGCAACCAGGAAGTTACATGTAAAAGATTTATTTTGCTATTGGCTTGTACTTGTATCTCTTTATGAAATGGGACTTTAAAAGCAGAAATATTACCATATTTTTGGGACTGAGGGCTTACTGAGCAGTCCAATGTGGGAGAAGGGGGCAAAGGGTGGGTATACGCGGACTAGCGCAGTGATGAGGTCTGTATACTGCTGGGGAGTATACACAGTATTTGAAACTGGACCCTGCTCAATCAAAGAGGCTGACTGTAAAGTCAAGTGCAACCACTAACAACAGTTTTGAGTCAAAAAATTAATACAGGAGGCTACATGGAAACACTGCAAAATACACATTTTTACCCAGAAGAAGATGAGAAAGGAGAAACAAAGGAAAGAAGAATAATCGGGATTAATGGAAAATGAACATTAAGTTGGTGGGCTTAAACCCAACCTTAGCAGTCGGTCCATTACCTCCGTGTGATCCATGTGGACCAATCGCTACACCTTCAAGGCAGAGATTGTCACACTGGGGGAAAAGCAAGACCCTAGTTTGAAGCTCGGTTAAGTGCATACTGCATACACATTTGGGATTTTCATGTCTTCTTGATGCAGCGACACTTTTCATCATTATATAATGTCCTTCTACATCCCTGGTTGTTTTCCTAGTTCCTCTGATATTCACAAAGTCACTCCCAGTTCCTTTTAATAAGTGCTTATATGGTGTCTCTTTTTCCAATATATTGCTTTGAATCCAACTGCATCGTGTATTTAAACTGGGCTTCTTATAGGAAACATACAATTTTGTCTTTTTCAAAATGCCCAATTTGACAATCTTTGCCTTTTATGTCTCTGGATTACTGCTGCAGGCCTCCACCCGTCCTCTTAGCATTTTCCTTACTTCCACATAAGTCCAGCTATGTGTGGCAAAGAGGGTTTAAAATTGTTGTGCAGCATTTTAGATGTTCTGTAATGGTATAGCTTAAGGATATTTTTATTCACTGTATTTTCAGAAATTAGAGAGTTAATTCATTTTTGAGAGCAGATGGAGTTTTTGTTTGGGGAAAAAAAAATGTTTTTGACTTTTTGCCTGAGTCAAGGTAAAACAAAACATCCCTAACTTGACTGAATGATTCTGCATAATAACATACAAGATTCATTTTATTCTATGTTGTCAGAGGTGCTTAGGCCAAGTTCTCTACAACCATAAATAAAATAACTCTGCAAAATTACTGCATAGTGTAGTCTCTAATATATCACTGCATTAAAAGGCATGGTGAATACACCTCAATGTGTAAGGGTACCATACATATACATAATATCCTACTAACCTTTGCTAAATATTGGATCCAACACCATTTTCTTGATGCAATGCCAATGATTCCGCTTTCAGGAAGGTTTGCTCTGCTTCCCAGTCTTGTGAATGCCACATGACTTTTTACATAAAGGACACCATTTATTAAAAAAAAGATTCTATTGTAGAACACGGTCACAGCAGACACACTGTGTCTCTCGTCGTCAGTGAGGCTGTTCGGCGGCACTCTGATTCTGGTCCAAGTGCGAAACGAATCGTTGGTCTGAAAGGTCTCGGTGTCGGCCACCACCACGACAGATGCAGGAACACAAGCTTCCCAGGCCGACATTAGTGGTCTGCCACGTGGTGAAGTGATGGGTAAAAAGCCAGGAATCTCAGGCATTGTCACGAAAGAAAAACTCAGCTGGGAAAAATAATCTGCAACAAAGCAATCTTGAAAAGACACCTGGTTTCCCTTAATCTCTTTCAGCATGTCATTCCTTTGCATTGGCAGAAACATGCTCCAGGCCCTACGCAGAGGAAAATAGAAACTATAAGGATAAAAAGGTCCTTTCTCGTTTCTCAACCATCTTGCAACAAGGCTGGCACTTACCACCTTTTAACCATTTTTGTGTTTTCGTTAACATAAATCTGGGTAAAACAAGTCAAACAGTATTAACATGCTACCCATTTTCTCCTCATTCTTCACCCTTGTTTCCGAAGGAAAACAATCTTGACTCTTAATGCTCTTTTGAGATGTGTCTTCCTAGTCTCAGTAAATATTCTTACACTGCTCTCTTCCTATAGAATTTTTATACATTATCTGTTGGCCTCTTATATGATGGGTGAAGATGGATCTCATAGGATATACCCACTAATACGTCTTCTTTTCCCTCAAAACAATGTCATGATGTTTGCCTAAGTGTATAGTGTTTATATTGTTATTAATAATGTATATATTGCTTACTACTGAGCCAGTTATTGCACTGTGATTGTAATCTTTTATAAATATATTTATTTACAACATTTTCCCTAGAGTTAATAATGATTTATTTTAAAACTTGGTTTGGTTTTCTAACTTTTCCGATAGGCGGCTGAAATGGCACTCCCTAATGTTTTCCATGTGGTCCATGCGGAATAATCTGGCGCTTGTTTCCTGAAACTTCCTTCACTACTCTCCGGGTTGAGGCTGCCGTGGACCGGACCCAGTCCTTTGATCCTCCTTGTTTTGCTAAAGCATGCTCTTCAGGAAGTACCTCTTTGCCAAAGGGCATGTGAATATGAAACCTTTTTTGAGGTCCTGAAATCCAAAAATACCTTTTATACACTTTCTCGAGAATCTGGCTCAGTAGCAACTTCGGGACTCAGACGGCATGCTCACCGGCCTCGTCGTATTTAGATTTCCTAACGAGAGTGACACGTCGGTTCTCGTCATTGAAATGGGTTGCCTTCCCAGAAGCTTTCGGGATCTCCCTCTTTTTCCTTCGCATACTGAACTTGGGCAGGGCTGGGTCTTATCTTTTGAAGTGGATACATGCGGAGGAATTTGCAAAGATAAGCACTCGGACATACACCTTAGAAGCCAGGGAAAGTTCGACGGGGTCTTTCTCCACAGGCCCATCCGGGAGACGACACGCCGTGGGAACGCTTCCTAACTCACTCTACGAGGCCAGTATCATCCTAATACCAACATTATCCCAATACCGACATTAGATAAACGTGGTACAGGTAAAACTACAGACCTTTCGAATCCAACAATGTTTACAAATAATTATGTACTGTGGCCAAATGGGACTTATCCCAGTTATGTACATACGGTTTGACACTTAAAACTCAACTAATGTAAACCTTCACATCAACAGGTTAAGGAAGAAAATGCATCTAATCATATCAATGAATGCATAAAAAGCATTTGACAAAATCCAACACTCTTTCATGATCAAAACTCTCAGCAAACTAGCAACAGAGGGGAACTTCGACTTGGTAATAAAGCATCTACACAAAAAACCCACAACGAGGAGAAACTAGATCCTTCCCTCCTAAGAACAAGGACCAAGGCAAAATGCCTTTTCTCACCACTCCTGTTCACCATCATACTGGAAGCACACGTTGTATGTTTTAGCTATAAGCATGTTGGCCCATGCCTGGGTGTTCAATAGATTAAGGCTGTCTGAACCCCACGATAACTTACTAGGTGACGGTCACAGACTTTACTCCTCAGGTGGGATTTGTGATGTGTGGTTTGTGTGTGTGTGTGCCTGTGCACTAGGGGTGGTGACCACTGTGACAGCCCAGCACTGTGTCTCATTTTTGTGAACCAGCAAGCAACATTTTAACGTATCGCCATGATTTGCCACCGTGCTGAAGGAGGATCGTGGGTTGAAGTTTAGCTATTAATGCAAATTGTGAAACTATAACCCAGGATTCTGACTAGCATTTTCTGAGTTGGTAACTAGTTCTCACTCTCACAATTGTTTTTGTTTTTTTTTGTATCATAAAAGAATCTACTTGGAAATTACACATGAGGTATGCCATGAAATTCCACTAGGGTTTTAAAATCTGTCTCACTTTAAGTCTCTGATAGTTTTTTACTGAATTTTAAAGGTGAATTTTATATTTGAAAATTAAAAATTAAATACCCATTGTCCAGTTTTTCATGTGGATAATAAACTTTTCTCTTCAGAAATGTATAGACAACTGGCTCCTGTCCCAAAGTGGTCAACTGCTTGCTGAGCATAATGGAATTCTGTAAAAAAAAAAAAAAAATACTTTTTCTTTTCATAGCCAAATTTATTTGGAAATTACATTGTCATATTGAATTTATTATTTTAGTTAAGACATTGTTTATGGTTATAATTTACCACGTTTTCAATATTTGGGTTTGCTTTTTTTTCCTACCACTTGGCCTCCTCCCCATTAGGATTTTATGAATTATAATTAAGTCATAATACAGTTTCCAATGTGTTGAAAATACTATTCACAATCAGAATTCTGAATGAATGGATTTTATACCCTTAAATAAAATACCCTTAGTTATAATATGAAATACATACTGGAGCTTCTAAGACTAATCTGTTAGAATTATTTCTATATGAACCTGCCTTTAAAGGAACATACTCTTTCCAGGCAGGTTTCGAATTGTTACTGAACCCAACCAGGGCGGGGGGGGGGGGGGGGGGGCCCTACCGCTCATAGCCTACCAGACAAATCTCCAGAGATGGAGTTTGGTGGAAAAGAAAGGAATCTTTTACTTAATGGCAAGTTTCTGCCTAAAATATCTGGGTAACAAAAGTAAGGGGAAAGGAAAAGTCAGAGTATGACATCAAAAATAGCTACTTAACTATTGTCTTTACAATGACTACATAGGTTCCAGAACTGAAAATAACACAAGAGCAAAAATCTGTTCCCAGTGCTGACTGTTATCCCCATGGTCTTTGGAAATAAGGGCAAGTTTCTGCCTCCAATGCCCATTCCCTCTAAGGCACCTAAAGAAAAATCACCCTGTCACCCTCGGCTGGCTCAGTTCAAGGTTGCGCCAGGAATCTCTTTTCCCACCCAAAAGTATCATAAAAGTAGGTGGCTTAGCTGGTCTCCAGTCACTGTGTAGGTCCAGGCATCTTTCGGTGTCTGTGACCCCAGGTCTCTGCTCACAGGTCCGCACCAGCCACCATTGGAAAGCCCCACCCCAGAGGAAAAGCCAACTAACTTTTGCTATCTGTTGTGTTCTGTTTTCAAAAGTCCTCTCCCAGAAGCACACGAGTGCCAAAACGCAGTGGGAGTGTCCAGCCTTGCAACCAATGGGGCCTGGCTGTGTTTGCTTTTGCCCCCTCTTCCCCCCATCCTCCTCTCCTGCCACATTTAGCAAGGTGGCCAGATCTCCAACCAGCTCAAGCCCCTCCCCCATTTCCAGGTGGGATGTGTCCCCACCCCCCAACCCATTACAAAATGATATCTGGAGGCTTTAACAAAAATTCTCTTAGTATATAGATAGATGTGACATGCTCCCTCTTTTTCACATGAGACTTAAGGAGAAGTTGAATTGCACTGGAATTATCCCTAATAAGGCATTTTTAGAATGGAGGCAATAGTTTTATTATGGATATTATGGGAATCCCTAGAATTAAAAAATCAGATAATGAAGGTCAGTCTAGAATTCTGTAGCTCCCTTCTGCCCTAATCCTCCAATAATGCTTCTGTTTAACTTCCTAGAAATAGGTCAACCACCTACAGCGGAACCTTTGAGATCGCCACGGTGGGCGGGCGCCAGCAAGGGTGTGTGGCTGGGCCCGGGGGAGCGTCTCACAGGAGGGTTTAATCTGTTTGAGAGAGCAGGAATAGTGGGCAGGAAAGGCCTCCCTGAAGGATACACATTTAATGCTTTTGCAAGAGAAATACAGGTTTGTCTGGTAAATAATGAATAATACGGAGCTTTGTTTTGTTTCTGAAAATCTTACTATTCAGAATTTTAAATACAACTACCTTTCATATAACAATAAAGAAAAAGGGTAAATGAAATGTTCTTAATGTGGTTTGGATAGGATGGAAATAAAATATAATAAGCAAGACATACAACAAGATGACAGAAAAAAGGACAGGCCAAGAAAATGTTAGGACAATCTTTGACATCATGGCAGATGTCACCAAACGTAAAAATACATTTTTTTTCATTGAAAGGGTGATTTCTAGCATTAAAGAGAATTTTATAAATATAGGAAAAAATACCACATAGAAGTTATCAAAAAATAAAAACACATGTAGTATATTTTCTTAGGATTTACCAAAGGTAGGGTACTATTATATATTCAAGTTATATAAACAGAAGTCTATATGAATGCTAGGACAACATTCCACTCAGTGAATTATCATCATTGACTTAACAATCTGTTACTGGACATGTAGGTAGTTTTATTTTTTTCACCATTTTTAATATTATAGCCACAGACACCATCAGATATACAGTCTTTTCCACATTTAGGACTATTTCTCTTTTGATTAGATTCTTGGAAGTGTGATTACTAAGTCAAAAGTTGTGAATATTTTTAAAATTCTTGAGACATATTACCAAATGATTTCTAAAAGGACTATGACAATGAACATTATTACCAGTTACCAATGGGAACCATGGACCCTGTGGACCAAATGAGTCCCTGCTGTTTGTAATAGAGTGCCGTGGAAAGAGTTTAAGGAAATGACATGGTCATGAATAAACATGAAAGTTAAAAAGAGCAAAAAAGCAAATTATTAGGTATGCATGGATCAAATAATGTTAAAATGTGCATATTTTCATTTGAGAAGATGAGAAATGAAGTAACAGCAATGCTCTAAGTATTCAATTACCATTAGTTTATTTTATTCTCTCGAAAGTTGATTGCCAAATCAAACAATTGATTGGTTGTCATTCTGATTTATCAGTCTGCCGCTTGTGAATTTGATTACCATATATTATAATAACACTATTAAAAATCAGATAGATCTTGGTTCGTTAATACATATTAATGAGAAACTAAAACAGCGCATTTTATATTTCTCTTCGATAAAGTTTATTGTAGTTGAAGACAGAAAATTCTTGAAAGAGGTAAATTTGCAACAAATAAGAAGAGGCTTGTTTATTCTCCATGTTGCACCTTTAGGAAATTCATTAGTCCAGAAGTGACAAAGGGCTCAGTAAGGGGCTGGACAGAGTTTTGACAGGTGACTTGACAATAAATGCTCAGGGGACAGCTGTAAAGCACTTTATAAAAGTCAGCCTCTTCATGAAGGATGAGATTCGTAGAAAATGTAACAAATGCTCAGAAAACAATTCTAAAGAAAAATTTATAATTGTAGCGATCAAGCACAAATTCAAAATCACTTTAATGTCTATACTCAACTTAATGGGTAATTAAAATGTATTTAGTTAGTTCTGGGTACCTTAAAATAAAATATTCACAGCCTTTACAAAAGAAATGTAGCCTATTATTTTATCGATGATAATAATGTTTCTACCTACAGGTGATGGCGATTCTGCTTCCCATACCAGCTCACTGGGGTCTGCGTTTTCCGGGTCATATACCCATATAATGAGATTCTACAAAATAAAATGTTTGTATTGCTTTAAATTTTGGACACATTTTATTTTTAGTTGTGGCAAAACATAACCACAAAAATGCTTTTATAAAATTTTGATGATCCCATTTAAAAAACAAAACAATGTGTTGTTTTTAATAAGTGAAACAACCCAAAGACATATGAAGGAAGAGCTAATAATATTCCTCTGCACGCCCGAGGGAACTGTTGACCTTTCATAAAGATGCTCTTATACCTTTCTCTGCACTCACAAGTAGACACAGCACCCCACCCACTCACACACTCACACGCGTGTAACAAAAATGAAATCACACTACACAGGTTATCTGTAACTTGCTTTTATCGCTGGATACACCACGGCCATTTCATTAGGCGTAGCTCTAATTCTTTTCTTTGTTATTTATTTTTTTCTTGAATAGACAATTTATTCACACAATTAAAATAAATTACATTAAAGTACAATGAAAACTGTCTCTCCCCACATCATACTTCAATACTCATTTCTGTAAGTTCACTACGCCCCACAAATGACTACTCTTAGGAAGTTCTTGTTCATATTTCTATCAAATTAATGTGCATAACCAGTACAGATGTTTTTTCTCCACAGAGAGGAGGTTGGAAAAGGGTAGATCTCATGGACCTCCTGAGAAGGTGGTAGACCCCTGAGTGCCATGGGTTTAAGCAACTTTTGATGAAAAATTAGTTTGGAAAATTTGTCTTCTGGTAAATATGGAATATAATCTGGAAATATTATAGTAGTCATAAAAGAAGGATATACAAAGTTAAAAAAATATTTTACCTGAATTAAAACCTCAGGGAAATTTCTGTTGGGAAAAAGAGGAATCATATTTTAATAAACAGTATGCTAAATATTAGTTTGACTATCCTACTTTCAATATACATGTCTCTAAATCTTGGAATATTCTCTTTATGTTCCATTATAGATGCATCATTAAATGCTAAGTGTAAAAAACAGCTACATGTGTCTATAATTAAATTTAATCAGGATTCTCAAGTGTCATCACAGAAGGCTGGGGGCTTGAACCTGCATGCTTCCCTAACAAGAGTGCAGGTTCACCGAGCAAAGACGCACGAGTAATCTTTAAAAATCTGTCATTCCATGTCCACAGCAATAGGAAAGCTCAACAGAGCCACAAGATGGTTCTCTGAAAAGACTCATAAGGTAAGTGTAGAAATACCCCTTGGAAGAAGAACAAGGCAACAGAAGGGAGACACAAATAAAAATGTTAGAAATGTCAAGACACAAAGCTACAGCTACGTCAGAGACTGAACAAAGATAAGAGGACATCACAGGCACCTTTATGACACTGAACTTTTTCCTACCATTGCTAATGGAAGATGTTCAATTCCCAGAAAAAATACTGCTGGTGAAAAATGGATTTTACAAGAATTAGAATACCAAACTCGCACAATAAACCATTAAGTCAATTAATAGTTAGGAAATCTTCCTGCCTTTAACCCCACCTGAAAAAAATCTAGATTCAACTGGATTCCTATGCTAGTTTCCATCAAATACTCAAGGACTATGTATTTCTAATCTTACGCAAAATCTGTTAGAGGAAAGGAAAAAACTACTGTTAACTTCCACGGTAAATCTAGCATAGCCTTGCCACCAAGAGTAGGAAAGGATGGTGTAAGGGAAGTCCAGTCACAGGCAAAGCCCTCTCGTGAATATTCACATACAAAACACTAAACAAATACTAGCAAATCAAATCCACCAATGTATAGAAAAGATAATTCATCAACACCAAGGTGGATTACTCTAGAAACACAGGGTCAGCTTAATACAGAAATATTAATGGCTTATTCACCAGATTAATGTAATCAAGGAGAAAAGCCATATGGAATTTTAAGTGGAAGCAGAAAAAACTTCAAATAGTTTTCAATGACAAAATTCATAAGAAAAATTTACCACCAACTTGGAATAAAAAGGAAACTTCCTTAACTGGGTAAAGGCTAACTTGTAACATGTAACAAACATTGTGCAAAACAGTGAAGTGATCAGCCTCCCTTTGGGGATCACTTGGGGCCTGTAGCCACCCGTCTCAGAAACATTGTGTTCTGACCGTGCCACAGGGATAAAAGGAAGAAAAGGGACACGTATTGGAAAAAAATAAATGTCATTTTCAAGTGATATGATTTGTAAAAACTCCCAGAGAATATATACATAAGTTATTAGAATTAATATAAGAATTTTGCACGGTTGCTGAATATAAACATCAATATTCAAAAGTAAACTGTATTATATACAACAGGAAGCTCTGGTTAGAATATGCAATTCAAAAAAGTTGACTATTTCTAGTAGCAGCAAAAATATAAAGTACCTAGAAATAAATCTAATAAAAATGTCCTGGCACCTGTATGAAAACTTACAAAATTTTATTGGCACACATGTAGAGGAACCTACATAAATGAAGAGTTTTATATTATTAGTGAGTAGAAAGACTCTCTAAATTGATTAAAATATTTAGAGAAATTATAAAAATCCCTACTAGGGTTTTTGTGGAATTTTGTGGAATTTGATAAACCAGTCCCAAAAATTCATAGGGAAGAAAAACCAGGCCCAAGACAGAGCTGAGAGACTCCAAGGAAGGATTAGAGCTGGTGTTGGAGTGGACTGGGTACTCGCACTACCAGTTATCAAGATTTTAACATGAAGTGATTGTAATAAAGATAATGTAGAATGTACTCAGGTAGAGACAGACAGATCAGCTGAACAGAACAGCCAGCCTGGAAAGAAATCCACGCAGACATGGAAAACGGGCCTGTGACAGAGCAGGCACTGCAGGCAAATAGATTATTCAACAAGCAGGTAACAGGAACGAACCATCCATATAGAAAAAACAAAATTTGATTCCTACTGTGAAGCATGTACAAAAACTAATTCCAGGTGAATTAAGGACTTAACTGTGGAAGAGACAACTGTGTTGAACTTTTAGAGAAAAATATAGGAGACTATTTGTTATGAAGTTGCAGATGAAGAAAGATTTCTTAAGTAGATTTAAAAAAGGCATGAAGCCATAAAGGAGTTTATAAATTCGTCTACCATAGTAAGGACCTCTGTTGTCAACAGAGATCATAAAAAGTGAAAAACTGCATAAAGTGGGTAAAATACTTTCAAAAATATATATAATAATGTCCTGGTAATTAAACTATAATGAAACTATGTTATGAAACAAACATAACTAAAAAATGGGTAAAATGCTCCTTTAATACAGAGGGAATGAATAAATGAAAAATTCCTTATGAATACACGGACATGTGCTCAATAGTAATCGGGGAAATGAAAAGAAAAAGCACAATGACATAATTTCACACCTACTAGATTGGAAAAAAATTAAGAAGTCAGATCATATGAAGTGTTCATTAGGATGGAACTCGATGGGAACTTCTGCCCACTTCCGGCGTTCATGTAGAACTCGGGCAACCTTTTCCATGAGATCCGGTGCGTTCAGGGGGTTGTGGCCATAGACTGGGCAATCTTTGCAAAAATCACTTAGGCATTACCTGGCGAAGCTGAACAAGTGCTTGTCCTAACTTTGGGTAATTCTACTTTTAGGTGTGTACCTTAGAGGAAGTCCACTCCTGTGCATCAGATCGGTACTTCCCAAACAATGATGGACACGCAAGTGACTCCGGGATTTGTTAAAATGCCCGTAATGATCCAGTAGGTGTGGAATGAGGCCTGGGTATCTGCATTTCTAACAAGTTTGCAGCTGGTGCTCGTGCTGCTGGTCCTGGGACCCCACTTTGAGTAGGGAGGCCCTGTGTTGCCAATAAACACATTGGCAGCAGAATGAGCCAAAAATATCACTGAGCATTTACAGCGCAAGAACTAAAGATTCCCATTGGCACATGCATGAGCCTCAAAAACATAATGTTTAGAGAAAGGAGCAAGTCACGGATGAATATTTGTTTCAATTAAATAACACTAAAAAACTGACAAGACTAAACAATTTCTTGCAATCAGATATTGGCAGACTATAGAAAAAGCAAGGAATCATTTATTATGCAGTATTCAAGATGGTGGTTGACTGTTGGGGAATGAATAGGAACATGACCAGTATGGACAGAAAGCATAGTCTAAGGTTCTCGTAATGTTCTCTTTTTGACTTGTGTGATGGATACATGGGTATTAGTCTCATTTTTATTCTAAATGGGGTTTTTACAGGTGATAGGTTGTGAACATTTTACAACCGGTGCAACAGAAAACACTCAGCTCCCCATGAGTTCTCTCTTTTGGATTAGCCTGTGCCCCCGGGGAGGAGCTGCTTCTGTTTTTGCTTTCGAGGAGGGCACAGATCTGGATCAGGACAGCCTGCAGGCACATTTCTTTCACCAGCGCTTGGGGCCCAGGGTGTGTGACTGGAAACCCACGAACGTCACTATAAATGCTTTCTCGGTGGAGCCACCTCTCTGTGGTTGCCATGGTCTCTCCTCGGAGGAAGTAGCTAGTAGCACACTTGACCTCAGAGGCAGGTTTATTCTCCAGGTCAGCCATGCCAGGAATTTTCTCCCCCAGATTGTCCCATGTCTGTTTCTCAGTTGGTTCAAAACCCTCAGGGGGAAAGCTGGTGATTGACTGGCACCCCTGAAACCCCCAACAAGAATGGAGGCTGCCAGTTCCATGAAGAGTGGAGACTGGATCCTCGCTTTCGGGTAAGACTCTGGGGAGGTGGCAGTAATTCGGAGGAATGGCTCCATGTGTACTCCTGGAGGGGCTTGTGACATCTAGTTATCAAGACTTCCAATCCAAAATTGCACATAAGCAATCTGACCCTAAGGGACCATGTGAACTTGGACAATGAAACTGTCAGCAAAAACCATGCTTTGCTGAAGGCACCAGTATTCGGATCTGTTCTGCCTGGGTCATGTGCCAGTCCTCAACTAGGCACTGTGGCCAGTGACATGTGGGGTTATAGAGTTAGTATGGTATAAAAATTACATGAGATTAACCATTTCATCACAGAGTAGGGAAGGGTTGGTTCCCTCAAAGGAAGGGATGGTAAGCACATAAAGAGAAATAGGTACATTATAGTTACCTGGTGAGCAGAGACCATGTGAAACAGTTCTTTGTATCCTATACAGTGCTTAGGATGCTGTCTTGATGATGATACTAAAAGATATTCTGATTCATTGATTTTTTTTTACTAATGGAATGATTTGACAATGCAGTTAATTATTTTTCCTTGTACCAGTTTCCCTTTCTTAGTTGTATTCATTCACTCTCACGTTACAGTGGGTTTGAAGACCTATCCAGGACAGAGAGTTATTCGGGAATATAATGTAGCTGACAGAAGTAAATGAGCCTCGTTGTCTGAAGAAGCAGAGTCAAATCTCAATGGTATCTTTTAGTGGCTGTGTATTTTTGCCAAAAATTATTTAATCTATCCAAGTTTACATTTCCACATTTATAAAATAGAGATAGTAATACTCAACATTTGTGTAGCTATTATGGCACACTGAGAGGTAATTTACATAAAGCAGAGCAGTATATGTTCAAATAGGGGTTGCTATTGTTATTTTTATTGTTTGTTCTCCAGTGTAAGTTTGGCAGTATAGTTGAGGATATCTTGATTGGAGAATGAAAGTGTATATGGAAACTATAACGTAGATAACCCATTTGTCAATTTTGTGAATTAGAACTTAAAGCTAAGTACTCTTTAAAAGCTTTAATAACCTTTATACTTAATATTGCATTACTTACATAACTTTGTAGTACCACAGAAAGCAAGTATTAGATTTGTCCACAAATAAATAGCGTTCTTCTTCTAAATCCTAAAAGAAAATGCAAAATAAACTATGATATATGAACTTAACTTTAAACCAAATACAAATTTAGATACAGGCATCAAAGTCACAGAGGAGCTCAGTTAATTATCTAGGATTAGAGGAAGTATAATGAATAAATTTCAGAATAGAACTAATAAATATTCATATAATACTAGTTCAATTCTTCAGTTGCTCCCTGTAATTAAGAATTTACTCTCATGGATGACAAATTTAGATGGCTTATTGTTTCTATTACATTTGACTTTGTGAAATAAGGAGAAATATATACGCTTTGCCCCTGGTTCCTGAATCTTTGACTGTGACTCCTGACCCAGAGCTACTAAAACTCCTGTAATTTTCTGAGTGTTCAGAGTGTCTGATACAGAGCCCCTGCCATGTTCCTCACTGAAACACAGTTCATGTAATTTTCCTGTTTAGTGGTTCTCAACCAGAGGTGCCTTTCCTCGCCAGGGGTCACCTGGAGATGCTTGGAGGTATTTTCGTGTGTCAAAAGTCATATGTCCTTCCTGAAAAAGGTTGTAAGATCTGATGACTACACCCAAATGACAAAGATAGTCCTGTGCGTGCATGCATTCGTGTGTGCGAATCTTCTTACATGACATAGTTTGTAATGTTTACAAGGGCTTCCAACATGCGACAAAAGGGAAAGAACTCCTTCACTTCCTCTGAAATTGTGTTCATGAAGCTTAAGGAGCCAAATTCAAATAGGTTTCAGTCTATAGGGGTTAAAACATGAATGACTACTCATCTGGCTTCTCCCACATCACTCTGTCTACTGTTTCCTGAAGATAAAGATTGTTAATGAAGAAGAAGGCACTGGCCCCAAAGTGCAGGCGGGATTGGCCTCACGGGGTTTCTGTGGCAGCGGCTTTACACGCTTGTGTGGTAACCTCTGCTGTGCGGTGTGGGGCCAGTGCTTTTTACTAGTTAATAAAGTGTCAGTGTTTTAAAATGCTTTACTGTCTTGGTGAACTAGGGAGGACTCAACATCACTTCCATTTATTTGCATCCACATCTGTTTTCTTGAAGAAGACACAGCAGAGTGAAAAAGCAGACCTTCTGGAATAGCTCTTAACCCTGGGTGCTGTCACAGGAGAGTGCCAGGGGAGACCCTCTCAGCTGGGAGCACTGTTATACTGCAGCGGGGACTGGGGCTTCAACACACTAATAAAAAGACTAAGGTAAAATGCATCATTTAATAACTTCTAATTTGCAGAGATGTATCTAAAAATGAATGACATTGACAGTAATTTTAAAATACTTCTTATTGCCCTGGCTGGTGTGGCTCAGTGGACTGAATGCCAGCCTGCGAAACCAAGACCAAAGGGTTGCCGGTTCGATTCCCAGTCAGGGCACAGGCCTGGGTTGCAGACCAGGTCCCCAGTTGGGGGAGCACGAGAGGCAACCACACACTGATGCTCCTCTGCCTCTCTGTCTCTAAAAATAAATAAATAAAATCTATAAAAAATAAAATACATAAATCAAAATACTTCTTATTTACAGTTACAACTTACACTATTTAAAACAGGTTGAAAGCACCAGAAAAGGCTAAAATAAAATGTAAGATGGATGATTATTCAAGTTTAGTAAGTCTTAATAAATTCTCATTAAAATCAACTTACTGGTCCTTTCACAATCGGTTTAATAATCTGGATACCGGGAGAAAGACAACGCAGCTCTGTCTTGGGCGAGCTGGCATTTAGAGAGAACGAGAAAGGAGGTACAGGTAAAGATGCATATGAGGCTAATGAAAGTTTTCCTGCTACTCTGTAAGCCTAAAAATTTCAATTGTATGCTAATGACAAAAATAAGAATATAGCAATATTTGATTTCTACCCTATTTTCAAAGTGATTTTATTTTTCTTTTCACATCTATGTAATGGGAATACATTTACACTCAACCAAAGCCTGGAGCCTGAATGTCCACACCACGTGACTGCTTGGTTACATGTAAATGCACACATGTAAACCCGCTGACATGCTGAATGCTTGGTTACATGTAAACATGATGACACTCGTGACAAAAATGTTACCTTTTATTTTTCACTGAACAGGTTTCTGGCACACTCCACTCAGAAAACAATGTTCCTTCATACTCTAACTTAATCTAAAAAAATAAGATAAAATAGTTCAAACAAAAAATTTACTCCCAAATGTTCATCTCATTTTTCAGAGGTAGGGTTTAGTTTTCTGGGTCCTTATTGTTTAAAGAAAGACTAATTAAAATTTGATTTCTTTGAAAGTATACAAAATAATATGACAAAGGAAAAGTGAGTTTTCTGAAACACTGGTAGCCTCTCCTCAAAATTATAAGATTTTTATTTTATTTTATTTTAAAAATAATATATATATTAAGTATCTAGGAGGTGGCTGGTATTTTAGTAGGTTCTGAGGATTAAAAGAAAAAGATAAATAAGACATAGTCATCTTGTCTGTATCATGACAAAATTTTTTGAATATTAAATAATAAAGCAACACTACTTATTTTTGCTACTTACATATTGAAGGACTATTATTGCAGAGGGGAATCTCTATCAGGAAGATAAATGAAATGTAGGATATCAAATACAGATAAAAGAATGTCACTGCTATATAACTGAGTATAATTAACTCTGCTTTAAGGTAAAAAAATTAATACTTAAACATAGTTTAAAAAATTAAACACTTACAGTGCTTCTGGTACTGAAAATGCGGTAGTCTGGGCTGTTAGTGTAGTATCTGTGGGGGGAAAGGTCAGACGGGACCATGAGCCCTCATTTCCCCTCCAGAGAAGAGGGGCTCTCTGTTTGGTCCGAGTGTGCCCTAGCTGCCATGGGCTTCACATTTCTGCCCAAGGATCTTCCTGCAGAGCACAGTCAGGGCTAGAACTGAAGATTATCGGTGAACCCTATCCACCACTCAAGGGGCATCAGGGTTGGCTCAGTATCCGAAGACACTAGAATGAGAAGTACAGATTTCCCTCGACTAATGATGGGGTTACCTCTCCACAAACCCACTGTAAGATGAAAATACTGTAATTTGAAAATGCATTTAATACACCTTACCTACCGAGGGTCATTGCTCAGCCTAACCAACCTTAAATGTGCTCAGCACACTGACAGCAGCTGGACGGTTGGGGAAAATCATCGAACATAAAGCCTATTTTATAGTAAAGTGTTGAATATCTCATGCAGTTTATCATGCATATTGTTGTGAACTGCCCTGCCTGGTATCAGAGGCTGTAACCCCCACATAGGCTAAGGCTGAGGGAACGACCTTGGAACCATAAACCAGCAAGGAGACAAAAGCTTATCTCCCTGGCAGGAGCACTGCTTCTGCTCCTTTTACTTCACCCTGCCTGGACCTCAGTGCTTGGTCGGTTAGCCAATGACGCGTAAGATTCCCCAAGGAGGGGAACGACCTAAGACAGGCACAATCACGTGGGAGGCCCCCAAGGAAGGACTTTGGGGGCTACAGCAAAAAGGGGGTGATGGATTCTCACCCCCCAGCTTTGACAAAGCCTGAGTGCTCATTCCATCCATGAGAAAATCTCCTTATCTCTTGGTTGCCTTAGTTCCCCTTGTTCCACCTAAGCCTGAAACAATGACAGGGTGGTGCAGCCCTGTACTAGAAACAGTGGGTTCCCCAGGTGATCAGGCCTAAGAAAGAATATGTAAAAACCTGTGAAACCTGCTTTGTTTAGAATGCTCTCAGTTGAATGAGAAGGGTCCAAGGAGGAGGTAAGTTTGTTCCTCAAAGTTTTACAGCTCTTTCACCCTGACTCAAAGTAGGCCCTCAGAGTTCCTTGTTATTTGATCCTTACTTCCCTGCAATGAGTAATGAGCTTTACCTGAATTCTTGTACAAACGAACCCAATAAAAAGCCTGCTGGGACAGGAGAACGCACGTCCTCCACTAGAGAGGGTGGCCAAGGTGCTTTCCACTTGGAGAGTGGCCCCTCTGTCCCTACTTCTCCACAGAAAATTGCCCATTTCTATGTATGTTCATTTCTCGTGTGTCGACGAGCCATCCGCAGCATTCTGCAGTCACCGCCGGTTGGTGATCGCGTTTCAGCATATTGCTTTCGCACCCCCATGAAGTCAAAAGATCATAAGTGGAACCATCGTATGTCGGGCACTGCATGTAAATACTTTTACACCTTGTTTTTGTTTTAGGATGAAAACTGTCGAAGAATATTGGCTGTATTGCCTTGCCTTACAAACAGAATTAAAATAAAATGAATAGGGACTTCCAGCCAAGATGGAGGCATAGCTGGATGCACCATACCTCCACGCACAACTAAGATAGGAACAACAACAATTTAGAAGCAGAATAACATCCAAAACTGACAGAACATTGCTTTAAATGGAAGTCAGACAACAAAGAAGTTGAAATAGACCTGTTCATCCAGACCGGTAGGAGGGGCCGGGAGCAGCTGGGCGTGGGGTGCAGTGCGGAGAGCACAGTTGGGACCGGGCACAAAAGGCATCCGAGGGTGTGTAAGGCATCTGCGGAGTGCAAGACCGCAGCGAGTGGACCCTGAGTGCGCCTGTGGCAGCTGGCAGGCCCTGGCAGAGGGGTGGCACCCGGCAGACCCAGTGAGGCAGTGATTGTAAAGCAAGGCAGTGCGCGCAACTCAGGATCCCAGCGCTGGGAAATAGAGCCTTGGGACACTGATCACGGATGCCTGGGGAAGTTGAGGCTCACGGAGAGACACCCAGACTCATAGGAGAGGTCCTTGGAGGGTCTCACGGTGTGCACAAGCCCACCCACACGGGAACTGGCACCAGAGGGGCCCAGTTTGCTTGGGGGAAGCAGCAGAAGGGACTGAGGTTCCACGGAGAACAGAGCAACTGCCATTGTTCCCTCTCAACCCCGCCCCCACATACAACGTCACAACCCAGCGAAGGGGTGCCCCACCCTGGTGAACACCTAAGGCTCCGCCCCCTACTGTAACAGGCACGACCAGACAGAGAGAAAGAGAGAGAGAGAGAGAGAGAGAGAGAGAGAGAGAGAGAGATGGCGATGGCTCAAACAGAACAAATCAAAGCCCCAGAACTCATCCTTTTAAGCGACCAAGAAATAGCCAACCTATCAGATGCACAGTTCAAAACACTGGTAATCAGAAAGCTCACAGAATTGGTTGATTTTGGTCACAAATTAGATGAACAAATGCAGGCTACGATAAGAGAAATGAAGGAAAATGCACAGGGAATCAATAGTGATGGGAAGGAAACTGGGACTCAAAACAATAGAGTGGACCAGAAGGAAGAAAGAAACAACCAAACAGGAAAGAATGGAGAAATAAGAATTCAAAAAAATGAGG